>CM038355.1:714182-889182 GCA_021464625.1 Proterorhinus semilunaris | reverse complement strand
AGTGCAGTAGCAGTAGTAGCAGCAGTAGCAGTAGCAGTAGTAGTAGTAGCACATAGTAGTAGCAAATAGTAGTAGCAGTAGTAGTAGTAGTAGTACCTTGGAGCAGAGCTGGTGCAGTGCAGTAGCAGTAGTAGTAGTAGTAGTAGTAGTAGTAGCACATAGTAGTAGTAATAGTAGTAGTAGGAGCACATAGTAGTAGTAGTAGCAGTAGTAGTAGTAGTACCTTGGAGCAGAGCTGGTGCAGTGCAGTAGCAGTAGTAGTAGTAGTAGTAGTAGTAGTAGTAGCACATAGTAGTAGTAATAGTAGTAGTAGGAGCACATAGTAGTAGTAGTAGCAGTAGTAGTAGTAGTACCTTGGAGCAGAGCTGGTGCAGTGCAGTAGCAGTAGTAGTAGTAGTAGTAGCACATAGTAGTAGTAATAGTAGTAGTAGGAGCACATAGTAGTAGTAGCAGTAGTAGTAGTAGTAGGAGCACATAGTAGTAGTAATAGTAGTAGTAGGAGCACATAGTAGTAGTAGTAGCAGTAGTAGTAGTAGTACCTTGGAGCAGAGCTGGTGCAGTGCAGTAGCAGTAGTAGTAGTAGTAGTAGTAGTAGTAGTAGCACATAGTAGTAGTAATAGTAGTAGTAGGAGCACATAGTAGTAGTAGTAGCAGTAGTAGTAGTAGTACCTTGGAGCAGAGCTGGTGCAGTGCAGTAGTAGCAGTAGTAGTAGTAGTAGCACATAGTAGTAGTAATAGTAGTAGTAGGAGCACATAGTAGTAGTAGCAGTAGTAGTAGTAGTAGGAGCACATAGTAGTAGTAGTAGCAGTAGTAGTAGTAGTAGCACATAGTAGTAGTAGCAGTAGTAGTAGTAGTAGTAGCACATAGTAGTAGCAGCAGCAGCAGTAGCAGTAGTAGTAGTAGCACATAGTAGTAGTAATAGTAGTAGTAGGAGCACATAGTAGTAGTAGCAGTAGTAGTAGTAGTAGCAGTAGTAGTAGTAGTACCTTGGAGCAGAGCTGGTGCAGTGCAGAAGCAGTAGTAGCAGCAGCAGCAGTAGCAGTAGTAGTAGTAGTAGTAGCACATAGTAGTAGTAATAGTAGTAGTAGGAGCACATAGTAGTAGTAGTAGCAGTAGTAGTAGTAGTACCTTGGAGCAGAGTTGGTGCAGTGCAGTAGCAGTAGTAGCAGCAGCAGCAGTAGCAGTAGTAGTAGTAGTAGGAGCACATAGTAGTAGCAGTAGCAGTAGTAGTAGTAGTACCTTGGAGCAGAGTTGGTGCAGTGCAGTAGCAGTAGTAGCAGCAGCAGCAGTAGCAGTAGTAGTAGTAGCACATAGTAGTAGCAAATAGTAGTAGCAGTAGTAGTAGTAGTAGTACCTTGGAGCAGAGCTGGTGCAGTGCAGTAGCAGTAGTAGTAGTAGTAGTAGTAGTAGTAGCACATAGTAGTAGTAGGAGCACATAGTAGTAGTAGCAGTAGTAGTAGTAGTAGGAGCACATAGTAGTAGTAGTAGCAGTAGTAGTAGTAGTAGCACATAGTAGTAGTAGCAGTAGTAGTAGTAGTAGTAGCACATAGTAGTAGCAGCAGCAGCAGTAGCAGTAGTAGTAGTAGCACATAGTAGTAGTAATAGTAGTAGTAGGAGCACATAGTAGTAGTAGCAGTAGTAGTAGTAGTAGCAGTAGTAGTAGTAGTACCTTGGAGCAGAGCTGGTGCAGTGCAGTAGCAGTAGTAGCAGCAGCAGCAGTAGCAGTAGTAGTAGTAGTAGTAGCACATAGTAGTAGTAATAGTAGTAGTAGGAGCACATAGTAGTAGTAGTAGCAGTAGTAGTAGTAGTACCTTGGAGCAGAGTTGGTGCAGTGCAGTAGCAGTAGTAGCAGCAGCAGCAGTAGCAGTAGTAGTAGTAGCACATAGTAGTAGCAAATAGTAGTAGCAGTAGTAGTAGTAGTAGTACCTTGGAGCAGAGTTGGTGCAGTGCAGTAGCAGTAGTAGCAGCAGCAGCAGTAGCAGTAGTAGTAGTAGTAGGAGCACATAGTAGTAGCAGTAGCAGTAGTAGTAGTAGTACCTTGGAGCAGAGTTGGTGCAGTGCAGTAGCAGTAGTAGCAGCAGCAGCAGTAGCAGTAGTAGTAGTAGCACATAGTAGTAGCAAATAGTAGTAGCAGTAGTAGTAGTAGTAGTACCTTGGAGCAGAGCTGGTGCAGTGCAGTAGCAGTAGTAGTAGTAGTAGTAGTAGTAGTAGTAGCACATAGTAGTAGTAATAGTAGTAGTAGGAGCACATAGTAGTAGTAGTAGCAGTAGTAGTAGTAGTACCTTGGAGCAGAGCTGGTGCAGTGCAGTAGCAGTAGTAGTAGTAGTAGTAGTAGTAGTAGTAGTAGCACATAGTAGTAGTAATAGTAGTAGTAGGAGCACATAGTAGTAGTAGTAGCAGTAGTAGTAGTAGTACCTTGGAGCAGAGCTGGTGCAGTGCAGTAGCAGTAGTAGTAGTAGTAGTAGCACATAGTAGTAGTAATAGTAGTAGTAGGAGCACATAGTAGTAGTAGCAGTAGTAGTAGTAGTAGGAGCACATAGTAGTAGTAGTAGCAGTAGTAGTAGTAGTAGCACATAGTAGTAGTAGCAGTAGTAGTAGTAGTAGTAGCACATAGTAGTAGCAGCAGCAGCAGTAGCAGTAGTAGTAGTAGCACATAGTAGTAGTAATAGTAGTAGTAGGAGCACATAGTAGTAGTAGCAGTAGTAGTAGTAGTAGCAGTAGTAGTAGTAGTACCTTGGAGCAGAGCTGGTGCAGTGCAGTAGCAGTAGTAGCAGCAGCAGCAGTAGCAGTAGTAGTAGTAGTAGTAGCACATAGTAGTAGTAATAGTAGTAGTAGGAGCACATAGTAGTAGTAGTAGCAGTAGTAGTAGTAGTACCTTGGAGCAGAGTTGGTGCAGTGCAGTAGCAGTAGTAGCAGCAGCAGCAGTAGCAGTAGTAGTAGTTGTAGGAGCACATAGTAGTAGCAGTAGCAGTAGTAGTAGTAGTACCTTGGAGCAGAGTTGGTGCAGTGCAGTAGCAGTAGTAGCAGCAGCAGCAGTAGCAGTAGTAGTAGTAGCACATAGTAGTAGCAAATAGTAGTAGCAGTAGTAGTAGTAGTAGTACCTTGGAGCAGAGCTGGTGCAGTGCAGTAGCAGTAGTAGTAGTAGTAGTAGTAGTAGTAGCACATAGTAGTAGTAATAGTAGTAGTAGGAGCACATAGTAGTAGTAGTAGCAGTAGTAGTAGTAGTACCTTGGAGCAGAGCTGGTGCAGTGCAGTAGCAGTAGTAGTAGTAGTAGTAGTAGTAGTAGTAGTAGCACATAGTAGTAGTAATAGTAGTAGTAGGAGCACATAGTAGTAGTAGTAGCAGTAGTAGTAGTAGTACCTTGGAGCAGAGCTGGTGCAGTGCAGTAGCAGTAGTAGTAGTAGTAGTAGCACATAGTAGTAGTAGGAGCACATAGTAGTAGTAGTAGCAGTAGTAGTAGTAGTACCTTGGAGCAGAGCTGGTGCAGTGCAGTAGCAGTAGTAGCAGCAGCAGCAGAAGCAGTAGTAGTAGTAGTAGTAGCACATAGTAGTAGTAATAGTAGTAGTAGGAGCACATAGTAGTAGTAGTAGCAGTAGTAGTAGTAGTACCTTGGAGCAGAGTTGGTGCAGTGCAGTAGCAGTAGTAGCAGCAGCAGCAGTAGCAGTAGTAGTAGTAGTAGGAGCACATAGTAGTAGCAGTAGCAGTAGTAGTAGTAGTACCTTGGAGCAGAGTTGGTGCAGTGCAGTAGCAGTAGTAGCAGCAGCAGCAGTAGCAGTAGTAGTAGTAGCACATAGTAGTAGCAAATAGTAGTAGCAGTAGTAGTAGTAGTAGTACCTTGGAGCAGAGCTGGTGCAGTGCAGTAGCAGTAGTAGTAGTAGTAGTAGTAGTAGTAGCACATAGTAGTAGTAATAGTAGTAGTAGGAGCACATAGTAGTAGTAGTAGCAGTAGTAGTAGTAGTACCTTGGAGCAGAGTTGGTGCAGTGCAGTAGCAGTAGTAGCAGCAGCAGCAGTAGCAGTAGTAGTAGTAGTAGGAGCACATAGTAGTAGCAGTAGCAGTAGTAGTAGTAGTACCTTGGAGCAGAGCTGGTGCAGTGCAGTAGCAGTAGTAGCAGCAGCAGCAGTAGCAGTAGTAGTAGTAGCACATAGTAGTAGCAAATAGTAGTAGCAGTAGTAGTAGTAGTAGTACCTTGGAGCAGAGCTGGTGCAGTGCAGTAGCAGTAGTAGTAGTAGTAGTAGTAGTAGTAGCACATAGTAGTAGTAATAGTAGTAGTAGGAGCACATAGTAGTAGTAGTAGCAGTAGTAGTAGTATTACCTTGGAGCAGAGCTGGTGCAGTGCAGTAGCAGTAGTAGTAGTAGTAGTAGTAGTAGTAGTAGCACATAGTAGTAGTAATAGTAGTAGTAGGAGCACATAGTAGTAGTAGTAGCAGTAGTAGTAGTAGTACCTTGGAGCAGAGCTGGTGCAGTGCAGTAGCAGTAGTAGTAGTAGTAGTAGCACATAGTAGTAGTAATAGTAGTAGTAGGAGCACATAGTAGTAGTAGTAGCAGTAGTAGTAGTAGTACCTTGGAGCAGAGCTGGTGCAGTGCAGTAGCAGTAGTAGTAGTAGTAGTAGTAGTAGTAGTAGCACATAGTAGTAGTAATAGTAGTAGTAGGAGCACATAGTAGTAGTAGTAGCAGTAGTAGTAGTAGTACCTTGGAGCAGAGCTGGTGCAGTGCAGTAGCAGTAGTAGTAGTAGTAGTAGTAGTAGTAGCACATAGTAGTAGTAATAGTAGTAGTAGGAGCACATAGTAGTAGTAGTAGCAGTAGTAGTAGTAGTACCTTGGAGCAGAGCTGGTGCAGTGCAGTAGCGATAGTTTTCGCGGGGACGTCACACCTGAAAACGTGGCACTTGAGGATACAGCTGTCTTTGTCTCCGGCCACAAATGCAAAGTCCCTGAAGGCAACACAAAATAAAGAGTGCTCGTGTTTACTACAGCTCCTGAACACATCGCACTAATGACAAACATGAAGAAATACAACAAACATCCCTGAAGCCAACACAAAATAAAGAGTATTCTCACACATAGACAGGTGACAGCACAGGTGTGTACAGGTGAACCATGACCTCTGAGGGGGTGTGTCCATAGAAATAAAAAGGAGATGGTGAATGGTCTCAACTTATAGAGCACTTTTCTACCTCAAAGCGCTTTACAACAAGGATCCACTCACACACCAGTGTACGCAGACACGGAGGCAAGGAGGGTGAAGTGTCTTGCCCAAGGACACAATGACAATGTGCACCTTCAGTGCACCTTCAGGAGGCGGGATTCGAACCCCCGACCTTCTGATCAAAATCTTAACTGAATTTTTCTAATTGGAATAATATATATCCCACCACTCCTCCAGGCAAAATGAAGATACTTCTATATTTAAAATAAGTCTTCATTGTGTATGGAAAAAAAAGACTTGATCATTTATGTCAGAAAAGCCTTGCTCAAGAAAATCCAGAGTAAAAGTAATATATCTGTGTGATCAGATGTTTCGAAAAAGCCTTAAAGTCGGCTCTACAGCCGGTTAATATTCAGAAACATCCCATTACTGTGAAAATAGCTAATGATGATGTCATCACTCTACTTCCAGGTCCAAGGGAACTTGAGCCCTATTCACTATAATGGGATTTAGCTGATTTTAACCTGCTGTTGAGCCGGCTACAAGGCTCCTTTTAAACATCTGAAATATTACATTTCTTGAGTAATGTTTTTCGGGCATTAATTATTACATCTTTTTTTTTTTTTATTACTTCTAGGTCTCGTATCTCAGGTCATTTCTTTGAAACGTGTTGTTTAGCCATAATAGCTTAGTTTTCTCCATTGACTCCCATGGTTTAGTGGTTTAGCATTCACTGTATCACTGTCCCATGTTAAAATATTGGTCATGTTGTGTTAAAAAGTAGAAAACACTGTTTTAAAGTAGGAATTTAATGTTATATATGATATACAGTGGGAACCATATGTTTACATACACGTTATAAAAAGACACTTTTGCATTTTTTTTCTCACTGTCTGAGATGAAACCAGAATTAACTTTTATTTTTTTAGGTAATTTGCTAAATGACAGATATAATTTTTTAGAAATGTTTTTGTTACTTTTTACAAAACCAAAAGTTTACATACACATCATTAATATTTGGTAGCATTTCCATTAAACTGTATATTTTGGGTCAAACTTTTGGATTTCCTTCCACAAGCTTCTCACAATACTTAGCAGGAATTTTGATCCATTCATCCCAACAGAACTGGTGTAACTGAGACACATTTGTAGGCCACCTTGCGTGCCTATGCCTTTTCAGCTCTGCCCATACATCTCAACTGGACTGAGATCAGGACTTAGTTTTTTCCACTTCAAAACATTGACTTTGTTTTCCTTAAACCACTTTGTAACCAGTTTGGCCGTTTGCTTTGGGAATCGTCCATTTGGAAGACCCATCTGCGCATAGCTTTAACTTCCTGCTGATGTCCTTGAGATGTTGCTCCAATATTTCCACATAGAGTTCTTTCTTCATGATGTCATCTATTTTGTGAAGTGGACCAGTCCCTCCCACAGCAAAACAACCCCACAGCATGATGCTGCCACCCCCGTATTTCAAAATTGGGATGGTGTGCTCAGGCTTGCAAGATTCCCCCTTTTTCCTCCAAATGTGACGTTGGTCAATATGGCCAAAAAAAAACGTTTTCTCCCCATCAGACCACAGGAAATGTCTCCAAAAATGTAACTCTTTATCCTTTTTTTTATTTGCAAACTCCAAACTGTCTTTTTCGTGTTTCTTTTGGAGTAAGGGCTTCTTTCAAGCAGAGTTCCCTCTCAGCCCATGTCGCTACAGGACTTGTATCTCTGGATAATGACAAACTCTTACCAGGTTCAGCATCTTCACCAGGTCTTTTGTTCTTGGGTTGATCTTCATGTTTCAGACACAGCAGGTTCATCTCTGGGACACAGAACCCGCCTTCTTTCTGATCTGTCTGATGACTGTGATGAGTCCCATCGGGACTCCCATCGGCCCTGGGTCTCTAACCTGTCCGTCCATGGGAGTGGATCTCTCCTTCTGTGGTTCTCCCTGAGGTTTCTCTGTTCTCCCCCTGAGTTTTTCCTTGCCGTGCTGGAGAGTCTAAGGACAGGGGACACCCACACCGCTCGTCTCCACCCACTGCTGACGCTTGTTTGGACTTTGTTTGCCTGGATACTTGATTCGCCTGAACCTTACACTGTCTTCTTTACTGCTCTGTTTTATTGCCTTAATGTTCGGTACAGCCCTATGAGGCGACTCCTGTTGTGATATTGGACAATACAAAACCATTGATTGATTGACTGGTCATTTCCATCATTGATTGAACCAATAAACCTGGGCCTTCAAGTGTCTTGAAATTTCCCTCAAGGATGAACCAGACTTGTGTTTCCAAGGACATGACATCGTCATCTGGGCTTTCCCAAATTGTTTGAAGGTATAGTAATCTTAGTGTATGAAAAACATCTGACTTCGTAAAAAGTAACAAAAACATGAAAAAAAAAATCTATTTCTCATTATTCTGGCATTTAGCAAATATAAATACTTTTTAAAATTCTACTTGACCTAAAAAAAAAATGTTAATTCTGGTTTCATACAGTGGGGAAAAAGGCAAATGTGTCTTTTTATAAAGTGTATGTAAACATAATGGTTCCCGCTGTACATTGCTGGGTTGCAGGTGACATCACAGCATTCCAAAGGCCAATACTATTATATGGAGGAAAAATTATTTTGTTTTTGAGGACACTTTTGGTCTGGTACAGAGAGATCATGGACCCAGTGACTGATATTAATGATCATTTTTGTAATTCATACTCTTTCTTTTTAGATACGACTTGTGAAAGTGTAATGTTTTTAATAGGAAAAACTGGGTCCCGCCCCCCGCTGGGTCCGGTGACATCATCACATTCTAGAACCTGCCACCCAGCAATAGAAGTAAATGATTTGAAGAGTTTGATTAACAAATGGAGCTAAAGTCTGTGCCTTCTATGAAACTGGAATAACATTTGAAAAATGCAAAAACTTTATTTTCTTCCCTGGGTAACTGGGTACCGTTAGGTTTTGTAAGCAGAAAGCATGGGGAACAGAATCTGAGAGAACATTCAATGACACAACTGAATGTTGGCATGTGTTTACAGGTGATGGTGCAGGGTAAAGTGGGCGGAGTTACCTGTCCCTGAGGAGTGGTTCAGGTGAGGGCAGCGTGCAGGACACAGATGGTGATAGCGTTAGATACAAAACTCACAGGAACATTTTTATTCACTCTGTGGAAAAGCGTGAAGACCTCAGTGGGCTTCTGAACATAACATACAGCAGAGTGAAGAACATCAGCGGAGCATTCGGAGCATACATATAAACCAAGTCCATTTAAGGGGAGACCCTGCCGGAGAGTTAAGCCCAACGCACACCAGAACGCAGCACGCGGCTTTTCTCAAACCGTGTGGGGCTTTAAACACATGATTTATACATTTATCATGAATAAAAGAAGACACGTATGTCCGTGTTGCAGAGAGAGAGCAAACATGGCTCTTTTTTGCTAGGTAATAGCGAGTTGGTGACAGACACGAGTGCTTCCCCTGAAGCATGAGCCCTGGCGATGGTTTCTCTCGTCCCTCCCAACAAAGGTCAGCGACCCGTCTGTCTCTGCAGGATGGTTAAAGCCTGTGTTTTCCTCCGTGGGGTCTAGAGTCACTGCAGCCGCGGTGTGTGTTCTCTCATAGAAAAATGAGATGCCACACATCAAAGCGTCTCAGTGTGCATTAAGCTTAAGGGGGAAAACGGCAACATTGATTTCTACATGAAATAAATATGGGACAAAAATGCTTGCCAGTATTCTTTCTTCTGATCTTTTCAGATGGGAATACGGCTTTTTTGTTGTGAATATGACCAACTGCAATTGCTGTTAAAGTGTAAATGTGGAGAGTGTGGATGTTAAGTGTAGCTGTCCCAAGAGGACAAAAGGAAAAATATTTCATGAAGTTGTACTTGGTGTAAAAATAAATAATAAGAATAAGACTAACTGCATTAGACATTTTTACATTACCAGGTGAGAGCACAAAACCACAGCTTGGAAAAAGTGAGTTTTGCGTCACGTTACATACTGAGATATGTTCTTACCTGAGCTTTGACGAGTTCATCTGTACCTGTCTGGTCTCCACTTGTGCCTTCAGTCACGTAAACACAGCACAGACGGCGTTAGCATTTAGCCGTTAGCATTTAGCCTCTCTCTTCTTCTCTATAGCTCCAAACCAGGTGAAGATAGAAGCTACCAAACTCTTCCACGTTTTCCCTATTTAAAAATGGTGTTCCACTATAAAGTATAATTACACAAAATTTAACAATGTGTAATTGTTAAATAATACCAGGAGTCATTTGGAATCCGCACAGTATAGTGATTATATCTCTGCACGGATGCCGAATTACTATAGAGGAGAAGAGAGAGGCTAAATGCTAGAGGCTAAATGCTAACGCCGTCTGTGCTGTGTTTACGTTATGGAAGGCACAAGTGGAGACCAGACAGGTACAGATGAACTCCTCTAAGCTAAGGTAAGAACATATCTCAGTATGTAAAAACGGTGGCTTGTTCCTTTAAGAGTCAGATCAGCTAAAGCCACTGTGATCGCATAAAGCGCTCTCTGATTGGTTAAAGCACTCCAGATGGGCTGGGCTGATTGGCTGACCTGCCGTTGTTGCACCCCACGCCCCACACTCGGATGTTGCTGATTGGCTGACAGTGCAGGGGGGTGTGGTCCAAAGGGTCCAATAGGATCAATGAGTCCTTCTTCATAACCAACTTCATCTCCTGCCCCTGAGGAAAGAAAACACAATGGGAGGCCAGGAGGTAAGTGTAGTGATGTCCTTCAGAAGAGTCGCTGCTGAATAGAACGTGTTCATGTTATAGAATTCTATTTCTATTTAACATCACACACATGTTTTGAATCTTGTCTCCACATTTGGACGGCTTTATGAAGAAATAATTAGACCATAGTTCATATGAGCTGGAAGAGAGGACTTTGAACAGTTTTTGTTTCATGTGAACCGGCCCAGGAATGACAGAGAAATTAGCACCAAACTAAGAAGGCTAACATTTGTGATGTTTCCACGAGGGCATCTGACTCACCTCTCCACAGGCCTCCAGAGGTTGTGCTAGATCCTGATCCTGGTGCTGAGAGTTGGGCTCCGCTCTGGCCTGGTTCTGCTGTGTGCTCCCTGAGCTCCCTGAGGTCCTGGATTGGGTCCTGCTGGGGTCTTGGCTCTGACAGTGGGACAGTTGCTGGATCACGTGGCTCACGGCCAGACTGCTCCGACCTGGGCCCAGATCCTCCTCGAGCACTTGCATCCAGCCCAACGCCCGTACTGAGAAGATCTATAACCAGAGTCCAACAGGTCAGAGTGCAGCCAGCATTCATACTGGCCTACTGTACATGTTTTTAGTGGAAACTGGAGTACCCGGAGGAAACCTACGCAGACACAGGGAGCACATCAAATACCACACGGAAAGGCCTCGTCCAGGTGGACCTTCGAGTTGTGAAGCGCCAGCATGCCACAAGCTCACCCATGAGTAGGGGGCACGGTAGCACAGCGGTTAGCGCTCGTGCTTCACAGCTAGAAGGTCCGGATTCGATTCCCACCTGGACGGGGCCTTTCTGTGTGGAGTTTGCATGTTCTCCCCGTGTCTGCGTAGGTTTCCTCCACCACTAAAAACATGTACAATAGGCCCAGGGACTGCAGGTGGAAATTAGCACAAGTGCTATAACCAGGTCTCTCCTTTCTGAGGCTAATGTATATTGTACACTGTCCCTGTTCAAATAAATAAATAAATAAAATTTAAAAAATGTGGATTTTTCCTTTTATCTGAATGTGCTGCATCCATTATACTCATTGTAGATGATGTAAAGACACTTAAAGGAACAGGCCACTGTTTTTACATACTGAGATATGTTCTTACCTGAGCTTAGACGAGTTGATTCGTACCGGTCTGGTCTTTGTGCCCATGGAAGAGCTTGGTTGCTTCTTACTTCACCCCCGTTTGGAGCTATAGGAATATGCTGGGACAGGCCAAATGCTAACAACATCTTGTTAGCATGCACAAAGACCAGACAGGTACGTATCAACTCGTCTAAGCTCAGGTAAGAACGTCTCGTCTCGTTTTCGTGAATTTGTGTCTCGGCCGTCCTCTAACAAGAATGTTTCACAAATTTCAACAAAACAACCCAGTTTGGTGTTGATTTGATTAAAACGCAACATCTCAATTATTTATATGCAAGAGCAGACATACATGTCGGACAAAAACAAATGGACTGTCTGATGCAGCAGCGAGGATGACAGGTGTGGAAGGGGTCCTGCTAGTGATGTGATGTGAGTTACCTGGCTGGCCTTATTCAAATTCTCTATTAAAAAGAGCCAGTCTTTTGAACGGCTCTTTGAAATGAACGGATCTCAAAGACTCGGCTCCCAGTAAAGAGCCGTAAATCACTAGTCGCTGCAGCGGGTGCTGGGACTTTGAGTATTGTTCAGAAAATACCATTTATGAAATGAATTGAGAATTGCTGTATCTCTGGCATCCCCGCTTTTAGTTACTGCTCCAAATGCTCCAAGATGACCCATTTGACTGTAACTTAGGGCTGGGTACCGTTAATACCGGGCCGGAAAAGCAAAAAAACTTTAGGTAAACTGGAATTGGAAAAATCAAAGTATCGAAAGCAGGTACCGAAAATAAATCTTATATCCAACATTTGATACTATTGGTTCAGGGACAGCATTGTTGTTTCAGCTAAAAAAAAAAAGAATGCAAAAATGGGGTAAGAAGTTGGCCTTACTTAATTTTGACAAAAATGTTTTATATATATATAGGTATCGGGAAGATTATTGTTCAAGTATCGTTGGCTGGCAACCAGCCCTACTGTAGCTGCATATGTTGGGGCACATGAGTGTTTCAGTGAGGAAAAAGCCAAACAATCGATTTGAATTAAAAATCGAGTTTGTAAGTCAAATCGATTCATATTTTCAGAAAAACTATTTGTTTAGATTTTTAATTTTTGTATTAATAATTTGGAAATTGGAAAATCTTTGTTAAAAACTGCACAGTGACTTGATTGCCGTTACTATTTTTGGGTTTGTTGATGCATTTTAACTAAAAACAATAAATATATATTTTAAATATATTTACAGTTATTTTATTTCAAACGTTTCTGAAGTGAAACAAAAGCAGAAAAACCGGCACAGGATTAACCCAGATTACAGAGATCAAAGACACAGCGGCCAGGACTGGACCAGGACTGGCCCAGGACTGGCCCAGGACTGGACCAGGACTGGACCAGGACTGAACGGGACTAACCTTGGAGTCGGGGTCGTGGTGGGGCAGACAGTCTTGGTGCCATGAGGATCTGTAATCAGAGCGTAGTATAAATGGGCTGATGTGGCTGTGACTATACAGTTGTGAATATACAGTGAGAACCATACACTTGATAAAAAGACACATTTGCATTTTTTCAAAACATTGACTTTGTTTTCCTTAAACCACTTTGTAACCAGTTTGGCCGTTTGCTTTGGGAATCGTCCATTTGGAAGACCCATCTGTCCAAGCTTTAACTTCCTGCTGATGTCCTTGAGATGTTGCTCCAATATTTCCACATAGAGTTCTTTCTTCATGATGTCATCTATTTTGTGAAGTGGACCAGTCCCTCCCACAGCAAAACAATCCCACAGCATGATGCTGCCACCCCCGTATTTCAAAATTGGGATGGTGTTCTTTTTCCTCCAAACGTGACCATGGTCATTATTGCCAAAACATATATATATATATATATTTTTTTTTTCGTCAGGCCACAGGAAATATCTAAAAAAAATTAAAGTCTTTATCCTTTTTTTATTTGCAAACTCCAATCTGTCTTTTTCATGTTTCTTTTGGAGTCAGAGCTTCTTTAAGGCAGAGCTCCCTCTCAGCCCATGTCGGTACAGGACTTGTTTCACTCTGGATAATTACTTACTTACTGTGCTTTATTGTCCTTGTACAAGCGTGCAACGAAATAGTGTTCAGGTGTTAGTCCTGAGCCGCTGCCACTGTGTGTCGACCTGACCCGCATGACCTTGGAGGTCGGGGAAACTGTAGCACTCGGAAGAAACCTGGCTGCCCTCTGTCTCCTCTGATCCTCTGAAATGGTGCTGCGCCTCCTGGGTTTGTCCCTGTTTCAGAGCGTGGTGTCCTGCACTGGTCAGCTCCACCTCCTCCTTCCTCTTCCTCCGCTTCACAACAGTCTTTTACCATCTCTCGTTTGTCCTGTTTTGTTTCCTGTAGCTCCTCTTGTGACTCCTCCTCTGTGCTGCAGCTGTGGGGGCTCTTGGTGCCTCTTCAGTGTCTCAGAAGAAGAAATGTGTAGTTCTCAAATGGGTTTAGCTGATAAGCTAGCATTTTGTTTACCTTTAAAAAGCTGCTTACTTCAGGACCATTTTAGACTCTCAAAGTAAACATATCCACCAAACCTCCACAAAAACACGGCAAAGACGTACAAAAGTACAAAAGCTGCACAAGGAGAGAGCGAGGTTGCCTCCTGTTTTCACGTCGCCATGACAACACAATGACAAACTCTTACCAGGTTCAGCGTCTTCTCCAGGTCTTTTGCATTTGTTCTTGGGTTGATCTTCATGTTTCAGACACAGCACGTTCATCTCTGGGACACAGAACCCGCCTTCTTTCTGATCTGTCTGATGACTGGTCATTTCCATCATTGTTTTGACCAATGAACCTGGACCTTCAAGTGTCTTGAAATTATACCCAAGGTTGAACCCCATCCCAAATAGTTTAAAGGTACAGTAATCTTAGGGGGTCATTTACTAAGCCTGGTGCTAAATTGCGAGTAGTACTTCAAATTAGCGATCGGGTGTGTTGCACCGGATTTACTTATTAAAGTAAACGTACTTATTAGAAACTGTGCGTATTATTAGTGCCGCAAATGTGATATGCAAATGAGCTTACTGCGCGAGCCCAGTCTGCATATGGCCACAATTATCATTTTGATTAAAAAACGAATTATTATTATAGCAAACCAATCCTCTGGGCTTTACAGAAATAGCCTATAGATACTGTGTCTGTTGCTTTATGTTACTTCACACACTCTCGATCAATACGACAGCGCTCACTCAATGCAATCATTTGCATTTTCCCGCCTCAAATGATCATTTACTAAACGTTTTAACGCGCACAAAGACGCTTCGCACGTGTATTCCTGCTGGATCGAGTCCATGATAAAAACCTGATAGTCTCCACTGGCTGACACGTGCTCCCTGCACCAGCATAGTGCTGGATGAGCGCGTGGAGGGCTTGGAGTTTTTATTTAGTTCTTTCACCCTGACACCCATGACAACACGTGCTTGTACACGATTGAAGCATTGAAGGCGTGTAAAAACGTTTCCTAAGTGACGGTATCTCGGAGACTCACCGCTGAAAGTCCTCCTCTGGTTTGTCGCTCGGACTCTGGGTCTCCTCCTGAAACAAAAGCCATTATTACTAACCCACACAGTCTGGTTCATTTATTAATCAAAACACAATACTAATAAACTAATAAACAGCATGATATACGCAGAATCAGAACCTTAGTACCTTAGTACCTCAGCTCATGGACTGAAGTAAATCATTTAAGAAGAAAAAGAAAAGAAATAAATCTTGTTGCAAACCACTATAACCATATCTTTTGCCACGGATCGGCACTTCCTTTGTCATGACACTTCTGGTGGAGCGTGAAGCCCGTTCCTACAGCTGAAAACGAGGGAAATGTTCTCCGCTAACGTCTGATTGATTTGTGTAAAACACTGCACTGTTTCTCTGCACGGCCTAAACACGGCTTTGTGTCTGAGGAGAACTGATTTTATCTGAGAGAAATATCGAAATGAAAACCATACCTAAAACAAATGAACCCTGTATTAAAAAAATAATAATAATAGATAAAGCAGTGAAAAAGTAGGATGTAAAACCATTAACAACCACTAAGGGGAGCACTTGTCACTTAGTCGCTCTTATTTTTTGTTTTATCCTTGCATCTTTTTGTATACATCTTTGTTTTCTTTTTATGTTACCCTGTAAGCGTACAACAGGAGACAATATAAATTAATCTAAATAACCATCACTTTAAATATAAAACCTAAAGCAAAATGAGATGTTGTGAAAACAATATATGCCTGCGGGAAATCAATCAAAGTTCATTTCTATAGCACTTTACAACAAGCTCAGACCAAAGCGCTTTACATAAAAACACAGAGGAAAAAACATTCAGAATAAAATGGCACAAAAGATAAAAAATATTAATAAATGGGAAAGAATCTTAGAACGGATACTTTAGAATGAGCGCGAGCACAACAGGACTACAAATAATCATTACTGGCATCATGTAAAGTTAGTCAGTACTGGCAAAACCCTGTCATTGGAACGGAAACATGTTGCTGTAAAATGGAAAAGCAATTTTCTCTTGAAAATGTACTTACATGGAATAGAGGGTAAATGCTGAACATGTCAGGTCTCCTAGTAATTATAACACTTTATTTCATGATAAGACTGTAATCTGAATTTACAGTGTAGGCTACTATATTTTCATATATGGCTTAAAGTGATTTTGTAAATATGACTTATTTAGAAGGATAACATCTGTAGCTGTAATAGTTATCATTTTATTTCAGTGAAGCAACGATTTAATTAAGAAAAGTTTTGAATTGTTTGAAGTTCAGTTTGACTCATTTACCACTGGCTTAACTTGGTCGGCACGGCATCAGTTTCAGGCCGGACTCACACCACGCGGGTGTGGCTCAGCTCGCTCTACTTCCTGGTGCAGGAGCACGTGGAGGCGGGGTTAGAGACGCCGCTGGAGTGCATGAGCCAATCACACACAGGCGTCTGTCAGATCATGTGCTGTGGTTGGTGGTCGCCGCCGGAAATGGCTCTGTGTTTGCTTAGCATGTTCAGCGCCCGTATCGTTCCGCTCTCCTGTGGATTTCCGGAGGCTTCTTACCGGTCGCCGGGCAACAGGGGGAGCTCGCCGCTCTCTTCTCTTCCGCCGCCCTAGGTGTAAGTCCGGCCTAAAATGGTTTGCCTCTATCTATGTCACTTCCTGTCCAATAAGGAAGTGAAACTATAAACATCACAAAATGGTCAGACTAAAGAAAGCTGTGTACTTATTTTCAGCAATATCGTAAATATAATTGTGTTATATAATTGTGTTATATAATTGTGTTATATAATTGTAAAGAAAATCGTGTCTAATGTGTCATATGTTATTTAATTACCACTAAAATATTGTGTTTTCAACCAAAAATACACCAAATTCAATGTCTTGAAATCATAGACCCCCTTCAGGGTCCCGTGACCCTCCAGGGGGTCCTGAACCCCACTTTGGGAACCGCTGCATTAGCAGGTGTTATAGTGCTTTAGAGCATATCTTTTACTGCATTGTTATTTGATGATTTACTCAGACGACTATTTGAAATGACCAACAGAAGTGACGGGCGAGTAAAGCCTTACGCCCAGATTCCACTCTGCTCCGAACAGCAGTGACATCACCGCCCAGGACGTCCACCGCACCACGGCGGTGAAATAACTCCTAATAACATAAGGAACAACTATTTAGGGGCAGGCGAGCTGTAAACTCGGGTCCCAGAGGAGAACACTTTGAGAGGTACTCTGAATGTAGGGGGGAAACTCCTCCAGAAGAGGGCGCTGTCCACATAAAACCAAATCTTTTTGAAAGTAGATTATTGTGTATTGTTCTAATGTGGGGCCGTTTGAGCAAGAATATGTCTAAAAGTAACACGATTTCCTTCACTCATCATTTTAGCAGTTTATGTTTTACAGTAAATGGATCAAATCTAAAATTCACAAATCAAATATATTTGTAACAAAAATAAAACATCGCAATTATGTTTTTTTTGTCAAGATGATGCAGCCCTACAAGTCATCCAAAGCGCTTCACATAGTGTCAGAGATTTGTGATAAACTCCTACAGACGGAGATATGGAGGTCATATTGTGTAAAAGTGAAGTCTGTGTGGAGGGTCTTTACTTTGAAAACCTGGATCTGAACTGTGGAACCTGATCCAGCCGGACTCTGATGGAGCTGAAAAATAAAGTTGATCTATATTTTTGTCGGGGCGGAACAGAGCGGCAGGCTGGTGACGGGGGGCCCTCGGAGCAGAGAGGACGATGTGGAATGTTTCACAACAATTAAAATAACAACGTATTTACTGCAGAGTTCGGGCGGAGAAACTTGAGAAACATCGACGCTTTAATCCTGCTTCAATCTGTTTGAACACTGACACCTTGTGGACAAGCCTTGTCAGTGCGTCTTCTCGAACACACGCAGGTTAGGACTGGTTACTCTTGCAGACAGTCATGTTACCTGTTTCTTGGGGCCATTGGCGGTGTGTCTGGGGCGCTCCCACTGTGTGACCCCTGTGGACACATGCCAGTAGTAGGTCCCAGTGGAGTCTGTGATGGTTCTCCAGCCCGACGGGAGATCTGGGTCTGACTGGAGGTTCTGGTCTGTCCACAGGTTATCTGCAGAAAAGAACAGTTACTAAGAAAAAGTGCTGTTACCCAAACTATTAGTGCTGTGAAATGGAACTCTGTGATCGAGACATTGTATTCATTTGGCCTAGTTTGTTGTCACTGTGCCCTCCCATCAGTGTTCATGGATTTATGGATCTTTCTCTTTCTCTAGTGACCTCTGCTGGTGTGCGCTCTCACGTTTCACACAGGTTTCATATCTCTGTTTTATTAATAACTGTGAATGACCCCAGCTCCACCACAGCCTCTTCCAGGCACACAGGACAGGCCCTCAGCTACCACCTTGTAAAATAGTACCTGCAGGCCTAGATCAAGATCATACTGGGACTAAACCTGGTCTGCTAACATCGTGATGATACTCGAATGTCTTAATCAGTGTTACTTTGACTCTGTATGAGTCCAACCTTCTCTCTTTGGAGTTAGCATGAGTGACAGTAACATGACACTAAATACAATGTGCTCTTTCATTTCAGTAAAAAGGCCCTTCAGTCACAGACCGAGGAGCAGAAGGAAGTCTTATGGAGATTACCGCCTCTGGCCTCTCACTCACTCAATCACAGCAGGAGGATAACCCTGATGATGTAAACATTAAAAAAAACATGTACAATAGTGCGACTGTGGGACAACGGATGCAAATTAGCCCATGGCTACAATCCGGTGTGTTCATTAACTTGCACTGTCCCGACCAAATAAACCAATACATACGTAATCAATCTATCAATCCTTCATTGGGCTATAGCTTTATATAGATTTATAAAGTCACAAGCAAATTCTTTTTGTGCTTTTCTAAAAACTGTTAAATTAGATGAAATTATTTAGATCACAAAATGTCACTCAATTTGAATGAAAAATGTAGGAGTAATAAAAAAAGGAAAACGTTAAAAACAGAATCATGTTCTTGGGTGCAACAATGAAATGAATAAGGTCTAAAGTTGCAGCTGACCCTAAGCACCACCTCAGAAAGTCAAAGTACCACCTGAGGTACACGTATTTTAAAATATGTGTACTATTCCAGAATTCTATTTCTATTATTTCAGTTTATTTTATTAATTTTTTTGTCTCACTCCCATTTCTTCATATTGAAGTTCTGCTTAAAAACCTCGTTTAGATCCAAACATGCAAAATGTGATTTTTTGTGTGTGCCATTTTTCAAGTGGTCTTTTTTATCTGGACTGGAGCATTTTCATTGGACTTTTAACATTAGGAACTTCAAAATCGAGTTAACTTCCAGAGTGTGTGGAGTCCGTACGAGCTGCTTTATGTCCAGATATTGTGGCCAGAGTTAACTGAAGATCGATACAGACGCAACGCGTCATACAAGGGGGCGTGGCCTAGCCGAGGGAGAAGAAAGCCTCTCATTGGAATCACAATTTTTCGCTCCTTTTATCCGTTTAATGTTGGAGTATAAATTATTATATTTATCACACTCCAATAAAGTCAAGCCTAAAATCAGGTCCATATGGATGTTTATTCGGAGCAAATTGTTCAAGGCAAGTTTATTTGTAGAGCACAATTCATACACAAGGCAATTCAAAGTGCTTCACAGTTGCATAAAATTACAAGAAAACAAATAAAATCAATCATTAAAACATCAACATAAAAATTAATCAATGACAGTAAAAGGCAAGAGTGCAGATAAAATACTTTCAGTTTACATATGCTCGGGTAAAAAGAGCTGTTTTCAGCCTGGATTTGAACATTGTCAGAGTTGAGGCCTGTCTCACATCCTCATGAAGACTGTTCCAGATTTTAGCTGCATGAAACTGAAACGCAGCCTCACCGTGTTTAGTCCTGACTCTGGGAACCACCAGGAGACCCCTCCCTGAAGTTCTCAGGGCCCGAGATGGTTCATACGGCTCTAACATGTCAGAGATGGACTTTGGCGCTAAACCATGAAAAGACTTGTACACAAGCAGAGCTGTTTTAAATTCTATTCTCTGAGTGACAGGAAGCCAGTGCAGAGACCGGAGCACTGGACTAATATGGTCGTATTTCCTGGTTCTTGTCAGGACTCGAGCAGCAGCGTTCTGGATGTTCTGCAGCTCTAACAGCTCGTTTAGAAAGGCCAGTGAGCAGCCGTTACAGTAGTCTAACCTGCTGGAGACAAATGCATGGATGAGTGTCTCCAAGTCTGGTTTTGACACTATTCCTCTGATCTGAATGTTTTTCAGATGATAAAAAGCTGATGATGTTATTGCTTTAATGTGGCTGTTTAAGTTCAGGTCTGAGTCCATGATTACTCCTAGATTTCTAACCTGATTTTTTGGTTTTAGAGAGAGAGACTCAAGGTGACTGATAACACTTTGTCTTTGTGTCTGTGGGCCAAAAACAATGATCTCAGTTTTGTCTGAGTTTAGTTGGAGAAAGTTGTTTTGCATCCACAAACTGATCTGTTCGATGCAGTGACAGAGAGTATCTACAGGCCCACGTTCACCTGTATCAGTGACAGAGAGTATCTACAGGCCCATGTTCACCTGCCGTCAGTGACACGTAGATCTGAGTGTCATCTGCGTAGTTGTGGTACGACACATTGTTGCTGTTTATTAGCTGACCCAATGGAAGCATGTACAAGTTGAATAAGAGGGGTCCCAAGATTGACCCCTGGGGGACTCCACAGGTCATGGAAATTTTGTCTGAGACACATTTGCCAATTTCGGCAACGTATGTCCTATCCTCGAGATAGTAGAAGTGGAAGTGTTAGCTAATGTAGCATGGCACTAACGTTAGCTCCCTGGTTAGCATTGTCTGTTTTTGAAGTATTTATGGTCCGTTGAACCACTTTGCTCCTGTCCATGTTTCTGTAATAATAATAAAATATATTTTGTCAAAATAATGGTGGCGAAATGGTAATTCCCAACATGTTGTCTGTATCAATCTAAGATGTCTGTGTAAGCTCTCAGTCGTACAGGAGTTGTCCATTTTCAATGAAGGTACTTGAGTCATCTTCTGTACTCAGTAGTTGCAGTCTTTGAACGTTTCGCCTCTCATCCAAAAGGCTTCGTCAGCGACAAAAGTCCTGCTTAGCCCGCAGCTTAGATAAAGAACACAAGGAGGAGTTAGGGTTGGCCCGGCTCCTCCCCTCTAATCACAGCTACTCTCACCCGTGGGTAAACCCCTTTGAAGTAGAGTGTCTCTAACGATCTGCTCACCTCAGTGTCGGTCAGTCCTGTCCTATTCATAGATGATCACTGCCCATTATCTGTCCTATTCATGGATGATCACTGCTAATTACCTGCCTATTGTTCTTTTGTTAGCTGAGGTGCCGTCTCCTTGGACTGGCCGTGCCCTTTGGTTTCTCCCGAAGGAGATTGGAGTAAAGTGGAGAAAGATTAAATCTGAGCCCACCATTCCGGTTCATGGAGGGATTTTCTTTATTGACAAAAATAGCTTCTGTTACTCCTTTCAAACCAACTTTCTTCTTTAGATAAAATGTTGACCTCCCCGTCCTCAAAGGAGTGGTTGGAGGCTTTGAGGTGGAGGTGCACCGCAGACTGAGGGCCACTTGTGCTTTCTCTTCGGTGTTGATAAAGTCTCTTCTGTAAAACTTGTTTCGTTGTGTCTCAGTGTGTTCACCGGTTTGTGGTTCACTGGAATCCTGTGCTGCCTAAAGATTCTCTGAAGTTTCTCTGAGACCCCGGCTACATACGGCACTACAACTCCCTTTCTTCTGGGCTCTGGAGTCTGTCTTGTTCTTTGGGTCTTCTTGCCCTTTGTGCTTTAGTGAAAGACCAGTTCGGATAGCCACAGTCTGAGAGGGCTCTCTGGACATGTTGCTCCTCTTTGGTCTTTCCTTCTGCACTCGTAGGCACCTCTTTAGCTCTATGTCTGAGCCTCATGATGACCCCTAGTTTGTGCTGGAGTGGATGGTTAGAGTCAAACATCAAATACTGGTCAGTATGCGTTGCCTTCCTGTAAACCTCTGTCTGAAGTTGTCCATTTTCCCCTATAACTTTACAATCTAAAAAGGGAAGTTTTTTCTCTGTGGCGTTCTCCCGAGTAAATGTAATGCTGGGGTCCACAGCATTGATGTGATCTGTAAAAGGTGCCACTTCATTCTCTTTAATTTTGACCCACGTGTCATCTACATATCTGAACCAGTGGCTGGGTTTGTTTCCTGGGTATGAGGCCAAGGCATTTCCTCCATGTAGAGGTTAGCCGCTATGGGTGACACTGGAGAGCCCATGGCACAGCCGTGGATCTGTCTGTAGAAGTTTCCCCTGAACAGGAAATATGTGATGCACTAGACGGCACCTCAGCTAACACAAGAACAATAGGCAGGTAATTAGCAGTGATCATCTATGAATAGGACAGATACTGGTTAGTGATCATCTATGAATAGGACAGGGCTGACCGATACTGAGGTGAGCAGATCGTTAGAGACGCTCTTCTTCAAAGGTGTTTACCCACAGGTGAGAGTAGCTGTGATTAGAGGGGAGGAGCCGGGCCTACCCTAACTCCTCCCTGTGGTCTTTATCTAAGCTGCGGGCTGAGCGGGACTTTAGTCCGCTGACGAAGCCTTTTGGATGAGAAGCGAAACATTCGAAGACTTCAACTACCGAGTACAGAAGATGACTCAAGTACCTTCATTGAAGATGTATCAATCTAAGTTTTTTCACTGAAGTAGAAAAGATCAACTTGGGACTCATTTCTTTGTTTCAGATGAAATGTTGAGTCCTGTACCTCCTGTCCCTGTCAGCGCGCATGTGTCAGCGCGCATGTGTCAGTGTGCAAAAGTCAGTGTGCATGAGCCAGTGTGCATGTGCCAGTGTGCATGAGTCAGAGTACAGTCAGTATCAGCTCACGTGTCAGTGTGCATGTGTCCGCTGATGCCGTTCCAGTTTCCTTCTTATATGTCTGTGCATGTGTCAGTGTGCATGTGTCAGTGTCAGCTCACATGTGTCAATGTGCATGTGTCAACGCGCATGTGTCAGCTCACATGTGTCAGTGTGCATGTGTCAGCGTACGTGTGTGCATGTGTCAGTATGCATGTGTCAGTGTCAGCTCACATGAGTGTGCATGTGTCAGTGTGCATGTGTCAGTGTCAGTATGCATGTGTCAGTGTCAGCTCACATGAGTGTGCATGTGTCAGTGTGCATGTGTCAGTGTCAGCTCACATGTGTCAACGCGCATGTGTCAGCTCACATGTGTCAGTGTGCATGTGTCAGTGTCAGCTCACATGTGTCAGTGTGCATGTGTCAGCTCACATGTGTGCATGTGTCAGTGTCAGCTCACATGAGTGTGCATGTGTCAGTGTGCATGTGTCAGTGTCAGCTCACATGTGTCAGTGTGCATGTGTCAGTGTGCATGTGTCAGTGTCAGCTCACACGTGTGTTCATGTGTCAGTGTGCATGTGTCAGTGTCAGCTCACATGTGTGTTCATGTGTCAGTGTGCATGTGTCAGCTCACATGTGTGGATGTGTCAGTGTCAGCTCACATGAGTGTGCATGTGTCAGTGTCAGCTCACATGAGTGTGCATGTGTCAGTGTGCATGTGTCAGTGTCAGCTCACATGTGTGTTCATGTGTCAGTGTGCATGTGTCAGTGTCAGCTCACATGTGTCAGCGCGCATGTGTCAGCTCACATGTGTCAGTGTGCATGTGTCAGCGTGCATGTGTGTGCACATGTCAGCTCACATGTGTCAGTGTGCATGTTTCAGTGTGCATGTGTGTGCACGTGTCAGTATGAATGTGTCAGTGTGCATGTGTCAGCGTGTATGTGTCAGTGTCCGCTCACATGTGTGTGCATGTGTCAGTGTGCATGTGTCAGTGTCAGCGCGCATGTGTGTGCATGTGTCAGTATGCATGTGTCAGTGTGCATGTGTCAGTGTCAGCGCGCATGTGTGTGCATGTGTCAGTATGCATGTGTCAGTGTCAGCTCACATGTGTCAGTGTCAACTCACATGTGTGTTCATGTGTCAGTGTGCATGTGTCAGCTCACATGTGTGCATGTGTCAGCTCACATGAGTGTGCATGTGTCAGTGTCAGCTCACATGTGTGTTCATGTGTCAGTGTGCATGTGTCAGCTCACATGTGTGCATGTGTCAGTGTCAGCTCACATGAGTGTGCATGTGTCAGTGTGCATGTGTCAGTGTCAGCTCACATGTGTCAGCGCGCATGTGTCAGCTCACATGTGTCAGTGTGCATGTGTCAGCGTGCATGTGTGTGCGCGTGTCAGTATGCATGTGTCAGCGTCAGCTCACATGTGTCAGTGTGCATGTTTCAGCGTGCATGTGTGTGCATGTGTCAGCGTGCATGTGTGTGCATGTGTGTGCACGTGTCAGTATGCATGTGTCAGCGTCAGCTCACATGTGTCAGTGTGCATGTTTCAGCGTGCATGTGTGTGCATGTGTCAGCGTGCATGTGTGTGCACGTGTCAGTATGCATGTGTCAGTGTCCGCTCACATGTGTCAGGGTGCATGTGTCAGCGTGCATGTGTCAGTGTCAGCTCACATGTGTGTGCATGTGTCAGTGTCTGCTCACATGTGTGTGCATGTGTCAGCGTGCATGTGTGTGCATGTGTCAGTGTTCGCTCACATGTGTGTGCATGTGTCAGCGTGCATGTGTGTGCATGTGTCAGCGCGCATGTGTCAGTGTCAGCGTGCATGTGTGTGCATGTGTCAGCGTGCATGTGTGTGCATGTGTCAGCGCGCATGTGTCAGCGCGCATGTGTCAGTGTCAGCGTGCATGTGTGTGCATGTGTCAGCGCGCATGTGTGTGCATGTGTCAGCGCGCATGTGTCAATGTCAGCTCACATGTGTGTGCATGTGTCAGTGTGCATATATTTTACTCCTTACATGTATATTTGTGTCACTAGAGTGTAATTTGTAAATATCCCCTGTGAAAATGTTAAAATGACCACTTAGTTATTTGTTATTATATTACCCCAGTTAGAGCGTTAGGCTAATGGCAGCTGACCGCCCGCCCAGGAGCTTTCTTGCAATTTGTGTTTATCCTTGTCCCGTACAGACCCTTGCGTGCAGTTGTCCCCACCCTGATGGACTTTTGTGTATGTTTTGTGGTTCAGGTCAAAATGTGTTTTATTATATTAAAAATGTAAATCTGTTGCACTGTTGACCGTTGCCGTTGGCAACAATATCTTTTATAACTGTCATTGGCAGAAGGCTGAATTAGTTATTTTAGAATTTAGAAGTTTAGAAATGTTTATTGCCATATGTTAATATAGCTCATATGTGTGTGCATGTGTCAGTGTGCATGTGTCAGTGCGCATGTGTCAGTGTCAGCACACATGTGTCAGTGTGCATGTGTCAGTGTGCATGTGTCAGCTCGCATGTGTGTGCATGTGTCAGTGTGCATGTGTCAGCACGCATGTGTGTGCATGTCTCAGTGCGCATGTGTGTGCATGTGTCAGTGTGCATGTGTCAGCTCGCATGTGTGTGCATGTGTCAGTGTGCATGTGTCAGCTCGCATGTGTGCGCATGTGTCAGTGTCAGTGTGCATGTGTCAGTGTCAGCTCGCATGTGTGTGCATGTGTCAGTGTGCATCTGTCAGTGTCAGCTCACACGTGTGTGCATGTGTCAGTGCGCATGTGTGTGCATGTGTCAGTGTTCATGTGTCAGCGCGCATGTGTCAGTGTGCATGTGTCAGCTCGCATGTGTGTGCATGTGTCAGCGTGCATGTGTCAGTGTGCATGTGTCAGCTCGCATGTGTGTGCATGTGTCAGCGTGCATGTGTCAGTGTGCATGTGTCAGCTCGCATGTGTGTGCATGTGTCAGTGTGCATGTGTCAGCTCACATGTGTCAGTGTGCATGTGTGTGCATGTGTCAGCTCACATGTGTCAGTGTGCATGTGTCAGTGTGCATGTGTCAACGCGCATGTGTCAGTGTGCATGTGTGTGTGCATGTGTCAGTGTGCATGTGTCAGCTCGCATGTGTGTGCATGTGTCAGTGTGTATCTGTCAGTGTCAGCTCACATGCGTGTGCATGTGTCAGTGTGCATGTGTCAGTGCGCATGTGTGTGCATGTGTCCGTGTGCATCTGTCAGCGCGCATGTGTCAGTGTGCATGTGTCAGGTCACATGTGTGTGCATGT
Source organism: Proterorhinus semilunaris (assembly GCA_021464625.1). NCBI lineage: Eukaryota > Metazoa > Chordata > Actinopteri > Gobiiformes > Gobiidae > Proterorhinus > Proterorhinus semilunaris. The sequence goes on along the minus strand of CM038355.1, from coordinate 863,546 downwards.
GTCAGCGCGCATGTGTCAGTGTGCATGTGTCAGTGTCAGCTCACATGTGTGTGCATGTGTGAGTGTGCATGTGTGAGTGTGCATGTGTCAGTGTGCATGTGTCAGCTCACATGTGTGTGCATGTGTCAGTGTCCGCTCACATGTGTGTGCATGTGTCAGGCGCATGTGTGTGCATGTGTCAGTGTGCATGTGTCAGCGCGCATGTGTCAGTGTCAGCGTGCATGTGTGTGCATGTGTCAGCGCGCATGTGTGTGCATGTGTCAGCGCGCATGTGTCAATGTCAGCTCACATGAGTGTGCATGTGTCAGTATGCATGTGTCAGTGTCAGCTCACATGTGTGTTCATGTGTCAGTGTGCATGTGTCAGTATGCATGTGTCAGTGTCAGCTCACATGAGTGTGCATGTGTCAGTGTGCATGTGTCAGTGTCAGCTCACATGAGTGTGCATGTGTCAGTGTGCATGTGTCAGTGTCAGCTCACATGTGTGTTCATGTGTCAGTGTGCATGTGTCAGCTCACATGTGTGCATGTGTCAGTGTCAGCTCACATGTGTCAGTGTGCATGTGTCAGTGTCAGCTCACACGTGTGTTCATGTGTCAGTGTGCATGTGTCAGTGTCAGCTCACATGTGTGTGCATGTGTCAGTGTCTGCTCACATGTGTGTGCATGTGTCAGCGTGCATGTGTGTGCATGTGTCAGTGTTCGCTCACATGTGTGTGCATGTGTCAGCGTGCATGTGTGTGCATGTGTCAGCGCGCATGTGTCAGCGCGCATGTGTCAGTGTCAGCGCGCATGTGTGTGCATGTGTCAGCGCGCATGTGTCAATGTCAGCTCACATGTATGTGCATGTGTCAGCGCGCATGTGTGTGCATGTGTCAGCGCGCATGTGTCAATGTCAGCTCACATGTATGTGCATGTGTCAGCGCGCATGTGTGTGCATGTGTCAGTGCGCATGTGTCAATGTCAGCTCACATGTATGTGCATGTGTCAGCGCGCATGTGTGTGCATGTGTCAGCGCGCATGTGTCAATGTCAGCTCACATGTGTGTGCATGTGTCAGCGTGCATGTGTGTGCATGTGTCAGTGTTCGCTCACATGTGTGTGCATGTGTCAGCGTGCATGTGTGTGCATGTGTCAGCGCGCATGTGTGTGCATGTGTCAGCGCGCATGTGTCAATGTCAGCTCACATGTATGTGCATGTGTCAGTGTGCATGTGCATATATTTTACTCCTTACATGTACATTTGTGTCACTAGAGTGTAATTTGTAAATATCCCCTGTGAAAATGTTAAAATGACCACTTAGTTATTTGTTATTATATTACCCCAGTTAGAGCGTTAGGCTAATGGCAGCTGACCGCCCGCCCAGGAGCTTTCTTGCAATTTGTGTTTATCCTTGTCCCGTACAGACCCTTGCGTGCAGTTGTCCCCACCCTGATGGACTTTTGTGTATGTTTTGTGGTTCAGGTCAAAATGTGTTTTATTATATTAAAAATGTAAATCTGTTGCACTGTTGACCGTTGCCGTTGGCAACAATATCTTTTATAACTGTCATTGGCAGAAGGCTGAATTAGTTATTTTAGAATTTAGAAGTTTAGAAATGTTTATTGCCATATGTTAATATAGCTCATATGTGTGTGCATGTGTCAGTGTGCATGTGTCAGTGCGCATGTGTCAGTGTCAGCACACGTGTCAGTGTGCATGTGTCAGTGTGCATGTGTCAGCTCGCATGTGTGTGCATGTGTCAGTGTGCATGTGTCAGCACGCATGTGTGTGCATGTCTCAGTGCGCATGTGTGTGCATGTGTCAGTGTGCATGTGTCAGCTCGCATGTGTGTGCATGTGTCAGTGTGCATGTGTCAGTATGCATGTGTCAGTGTCAGCTCACATGAGTGTGCATGTGTCAGTGTGCATGTGTCAGTGTCAGCTCACATGAGTGTGCATGTGTCAGTGTGCATGTGTCAGTGTCAGCTCACATGTGTGTTCATGTGTCAGTGTGCATGTGTCAGCTCACATGTGTGCATGTGTCAGTGTCAGCTCACATGTGTGTTCATGTGTCAGTGTGCATGTGTCAGTGTCAGCTCACATGTGTGTGCATGTGTCAGTGTCTGCTCACATGTGTGTGCATGTGTCAGCGTGCATGTGTGTGCATGTGTCAGTGTTCGCTCACATGTGTGTGCATGTGTCAGCGTGCATGTGTGTGCATGTGTCAGCGCGCATGTGTGTGCATGTGTCAGCGCGCATGTGTCAATGTCAGCTCACATGTATGTGCATGTGTCAGTGTGCATTTGCATATATTTTACTCCTTACATGTACATTTGTGTCACTAGAGTGTAATTTGTAAATATCCCCTGTGAAAATGTTAAAATGACCACTTAGTTATTTGTTATTATATTACCCCAGTTAGAGCGTTAGGCTAATGGCAGCTGACCGCCCGCCCAGGAGCTTTCTTGCAATTTGTGTTTATCCTTGTCCCGTACAGACCCTTGCGTGCAGTTGTCCCCACCCTGATGGACTTTTGTGTATGTTTTGTGGTTCAGGTCAAAATGTGTTTTATTATATTAAAAATGTAAATCTGTTGCACTGTTGACCGTTGCCGTTGGCAACAATATCTTTTATAACTGTCATTGGCAGAAGGCTGAATTAGTTATTTTAGAATTTAGAAGTTTAGAAATGTTTATTGCCATATGTTAATATAGCTCATATGTGTGTGCATGTGTCAGTGTGCATGTGTCAGTGCGCATGTGTCAGTGTCAGCACACATGTGTCAGTGTGCATGTGTCAGTGTGCATGTGTCAGCTCGCATGTGTGTGCATGTGTCAGTGTGCATGTGTCAGCACGCATGTGTGTGCATGTCTCAGTGCGCATGTGTGTGCATGTGTCTGTATATATGGTTTATGGAGCCAATTGACCTGACTACTCACCAGCACTACGAGAACCTAAGGGGATTAGCAGGACTATGCTACGGTCCTCATAAACCAAGATTTTGTATTTTCATTTTTAGCATATAAAGAGCATAATTTCATTGTTTTTCTGAAGTCCTTTTAATGCTCAATGATAATATATCATGCACATATCAAGTTTTTTTAAATTCTTAGCTTTTAAAGACCATAAATTGAAAGTTTATTTGACGTCCATATAATACCCCAACCTGACTTCTTGTGTATGGAGTGTATGATGTGCTCCCCCTACCCTACTCTGGCGGTATTGAAGGCTCCATTGTGATTGGTTCTTTATGGGGACACGTGCGGGATATGTGTCCGGGCATGTTGAGTGATTTCGGAAGACATCTAATGGTAATGCGAAGAAGAAGGACCAAGAGAAAGTTCACTCCAAAGAAGACAAGAAAATATATTGGTAAGTATCTAGTCCTTGTTAAATATACGTTATCAAGTATTTTCTGAATGGAACTTAGCCCCGGCCTGGAGGATTTATCCCCGGGCTGGATGATTTGGGGACCGGGCTATTGGGTTTTGGAGCTGGCTGTGGAACTTAGCCCCAGCCTTGGTGAGTTTTCCCCGGCCTGGATGAGTTGGGGGGTGTAGTCCGAGGAGGGGTGCTTAAGAGTGGGTCCGAGATGTGGGCTGTGTGTCCCCGGAGGTCCAGAGGAGTCAGGGGGGCGAGTGTGTGCATGTAGGGCCGGGGTAGGAGTGCCCTGAGCCGGGTAGTGTAAGTGGAGTAGAGGGTGGGTCATTGTGGTGGATGTTGGTGCGGGGCTGGTAGCTTTAGGAGCAGGCTGGTCAGAGGAGGTCCAGAGGAGCCAGGGGGGCGAGTGTGTGCACGTAGGCCGGGGTTGGAGTGCCCTGAGCCGGGTAGTGTAAGTGGAGTAGAGGGTGGGTCATTGTGGTGGATGTTGGTGCGGGGCTGGTAGCTTTAGGAGCAGGCTGGTCAGAGGAGGTCCAGAGGAGCCAGGGGGGCGAGTGTGTGCACGTAGGCCGGGGTTGGAGTGCCCTGAGCCGGGTAGTGTAAGTGGAGTAGAGGGTGGGTCATTGTGGTGGATGTTGGTGCGGAGCTGGTAGCTTTAGGAGCAGGCTGGTCAGAGGAGGTCCAGAGGAGCCAGGGGGGGCGAGTGTGTGCACGTAGGCCGGGGTTGGAGTGCCCTGAGCCGGGTAGTGTAAGTGGAGTAGAGGGTGGGTCATTGTGGTGGATGTTGGTGCGGGGCTGGTAGCTTTAGGAGCAGGCTGGTCAGAGGAGGTCCAGAGGAGCCAGGGGGGCGAGTGTGTGCACGTAGGCCGGGGTTGGAGTGCCCTGAGCCGGGTAGTGTAAGTGGAGTAGAGGGTGGGTCATTGTGGTGGATGTTGGTGCGGGGCTGGTAGCTTTAGGAGCAGGCTGGTCAGAGGAGGTCCAGAGGAGCCAGGGGGGCGAGTGTGTGCACGTAGGCCGGGGTTGGAGTGCCCTGAGCCGGGTAGTGTAAGTGGAGTAGAGGGTGGGTCATTGTGGTGGATGTTGGTGCGGAGCTGGTAGCTTTAGGAGCAGGCTGGTCAGAGGAGGTCCAGAGGAGCCAGGGGGGCGAGTGTGTGCACGTAGGCCGGGGTTGGAGTGCCCTGAGCCGGGTAGTGTAAGTGGAGTAGAGGGTGGGTCATTGTGGTGGATGTTGGTGCGGGGCTGGTAGCTTTAGGAGCAGGCTGGTCAGAGGAGGTCCAGAGGAGCCAGGGGGGCGAGTGTGTGCACGTAGGCCGGGGTTGGAGTGCCCTGAGCCGGGTAGTGTAAGTGGAGTAGAGGGTGGGTCATTGTGGTGGATGTTGGTGCGGGGCTGGTAGCTTTAGGAGCAGGCTGGTCAGAGGAGGTCCAGAGGAGCCAGGGGGGCGAGTGTGTGCACGTAGGCCGGGGTTGGAGTGCCCTGAGCCGGGTAGTGTAAGTGGAGTAGAGGGTGGGTCATTGTGGTGGATGTTGGTGCGGGGCTGGTAGCTTTAGGAGCAGGCTGGTCAGAGGAGGTCCAGAGGAGCCAGGGGGGCGAGTGTGTGCACGTAGGCCGGGGTTGGAGTGCCCTGAGCCGGGTAGTGTAAGTGGAGGAGAGGGTGGGTCATTGTGGTGGATGTTGGTGCGGGGCTGGTAGCTTTAGGAGCCGGCTGGGGATCTTAGCCCCAGCCTTGGTGAGTTTTCCCAGGCCTGGTGGCTTTAGGAGCGGGCTGATTGAATTGAATCCCCCTTTTGTTTTTAGATGAAATTCCCATCAGTGCAGATGAGGCCGAAGAGGAGAGTCACAGTGACTCGGGGGACTCTGCTGAGAAACAAGCGGCAACTGTGGTTATAGATGATGACCCGATCGACATAGCTGATGGAGATACCTCTGATTTTGAAGGCAAGTTCTTCTGTTTACTCTTGTAGTAGTCTTGCTCTGACTTATTCACATTGTTTTGTTTAAATTAATTCCTAATTTTCCTTTTCAGAGGCAGCACAGAGGCCTGCAAAGCAACCTGGACCAAAACGCAGAGTGACAAAAAGAGCATGGTCAAAGACTGAAGAAGCAGCTGTAATGCGGCATTTTAAAAAACACATCAAGAGAGGAAAACTGGCCACAAAAAATGAAGTAACTCAGTGTAAGCAAGCAGAAATGGCCTTAAGTCAGAGAACACTGCAGAATATAAGAGACTTTGTGAGAAATCGTGGACTAGCACATAAAAGACAACTAAAGGTAAAAGATGGATAAGCATGGAGTGTATGTATGAAGAACATTAAAACTTTTCCAGCCTCTAATTGTGGTTCATCCATCCATCCATTTTCTCCCACTTGTCCGTTGCCGGGTCGTGGAGGCAGCCGTTGGAGCTGCCCAAATCACATAGCACCAGTCCCCTATGGCTCCTCCTGCAGGTGGTGGGTCCACGGAAGGACGGCCTCATGGTTCCAAACGGGCCTGTTGGTCTCTCATAGGGGAATTGTGGTTCAGTTATGTTTAAAGTCCTCATAATTCATCTTTGGTCCTCATGAACCACCTTCTGGTCGGTGGCTGTGTATAGACAACCGTAGCTGATACAAGGATGTTAAATAGACCTAAATTTTTTTCAGATTTTTTACAGTTAGTCTATCCAGAGCTTATCTCTCTAGGACCTTGGGAAACCATAGTCCTCTTAAACCACACCAGGGTTGGTTTTTCCAAAAGGTCAACATAAACCATAAAACCACGTATGTGTGTGCATGTTTCAGCGTGCATGTGTGTGCACGTGTCAGTATGAATGTGTCAGTGTCAGCTCACATGTGTCAGTGTGCATGTGTCAGCGTGTATGTGTCAGTGTCCGCTCACATGTGTGTGCATGTGTCAGTGTGCATGTGTCAGTGTCAGCGCGCATGTGTGTGCATGTGTCAGTGTGCATGTGTCAGCTCGCATGTGTGTGCATGTGTCAGTGTGCATGTGTCAGCTCACACGTGTGTGCATGTGTCCGTTGGTGCCGTTCCAGTTTCCTTCTTAAGTGTCCGTGCATGTGTGTGTGTGCATGTGTCAGTGTGCATGTGTGTGCATGTGTCAGTGTGCATGTGTCAGTGTCAGCTAATATGTGTCAGTGTGCATGTGTCAGTGTGCATGTGTCAGTGTCAGCTCACATGTGTGTGCATGTGTCAGTGTGCATGTGTGAGTGTGCATGTGTCCGTTGGTGCCGTTCCAGTTTCCTTCTTAAGTGTCCGTGCATGCGTGTGTGTGCATGTGTCAGTGTGCATGTGTGTGCATGTGTCAGTGTGCATGTGTCAGGCGCATGTGTGTGCATGTGTCAGCGCGAATGTGTCAGTGTTCGCTCACATGTGTGTGCATGTGTCAGGCGCATGTGTGTGCATGTGTCAGTGTGCATGTGTCAGTGTCAGCTCACATGTGTGTGCATGTGTCAGCGTGCATGTGTGTGCATGTGTCAGTGTTCGCTCACATGTGTGTGCATGTGTCAGCGTGCATGTGTGTGCATGTGTCAGCGCGCATGTGTGTGCATGTGTCAGCGCGCATGTGTCAATGTCAGCTCACATGTATGTGCATGTGTCAGTGTGCATGTGCATATATTTTACTCCTTACATGTACATTTGTGTCACTAGAGTGTAATTTGTAAATATCCCCTGTGAAAATGTTAAAATGACCACTTAGTTATTTGTTATTATATTACCCCAGTTAGAGCGTTAGGCTAATGGCAGCTGACCGCCCGCCCAGGAGCTTTCTTGCAATTTGTGTTTATCCTTGTCCCGTACAGACCCTTGCGTGCAGTTGTCCCCACCCTGATGGACTTTTGTGTATGTTTTGTGGTTCAGGTCAAAATGTGTTTTATTATATTAAAAATGTAAATCTGTTGCACTGTTGACCGTTGCCGTTGGCAACAATATCTTTTATAACTGTCATTGGCAGAAGGCTGAATTAGTTATTTTAGAATTTAGAAGTTTAGAAATGTTTATTGCCATATGTTAATATAGCTCATATGTGTGTGCATGTGTCAGTGTGCATGTGTCAGTGCGCATGTGTCAGTGTCAGCACACATGTGTCAGTGTGCATGTGTCAGTGTGCATGTGTCAGCTCGCATGTGTGTGCATGTGTCAGTGTGCATGTGTCAGCACGCATGTGTGTGCATGTCTCAGTGCGCATGTGTGTGCATGTGTCAGTGTGCATGTGTCAGCTCGCATGTGTGTGCATGTGTCAGTGTGCATGTGTCAGCACGCATGTGTGTGCATGTGTCAGCACGCATGTGTGTGCATGTGTCAGTGCGCATGTGTCAGTGTCAGCACACGTGTCAGTGTGCATGTGTCAGTGTGCATGTGTCAGCTCGCATGTGTGTGCATGTGTCAGTGTGCATGTGTCAGCTCGCATGTGTGTGCATGTGTCAGTGTGCATGTGTCAGTGTGCATGTGTCAGCTCGCATGTGTGTGCATGTGTCAGTGTGCATGTGTCAGCTCGCATGTGTGTGCATGTGTCAGTGTGCATCTGTCAGTGTCAGCTCACACGTGTGTGCATGTGTCAGTGTGCATGTGTGTGCATGTGTCAGTGTTCATGTGTCAGCGCGCATGTGTCAGTGTGCATGTGTCAGCTCGCATGTGTGTGCATGTGTCAGCGTGCATGTGTCAGTGTGCATGTGTCAGCTCGCATGTGTGTGCATGTGTCAGTGTGCATGTGTCAGTGTCAGCTCACATGTGTCAGTGTGCATGTGTCAGTGTGCATGTGTCAACGCGCATGTGTCAGTGTGCATGTGTGTGTGCATGTGTCAGTGTGCATGTGTCAGCTCGCATGTGTGTGCATGTGTCAGTGTGTATCTGTCAGTGTCAGCTCACATGCGTGTGCATGTGTCAGTGTGCATGTGTCAGTGCGCATGTGTGTGCATGTGTCCGTGTGCATCTGTCAGCGCGCATGTGTCAGTGTGCATGTGTCAGGTCCATGTGTGTGCATGTGTCAGCGCGCATGTGTCAGTGTGCATGTGTCAGTGTCAGCTCACACGTGTGTGCATGTGTTCGTTGGTGCCGTTCCAGTTTCCTTCTTAAGTGTCCGTGCATGTGTGTGTGTGCATATGTCAGTGTGCATGTGTCAGCTCACATGTGTGTGCATGTGTCAGTGTCAGCTCACATGTGTGTGCATGTGTCAGTGTCCACTCACATGTGTGTGCATGTGTCAGCGTGCATGTGTGTGCATGTGTCAGTGTCCGCTCACATGTGTGTGCATGTGTCAGCGTGCATGTGTGTGCATGTGTCAGCGCGCATGTGTCAGTGCGCATGTGTCAGTGTCCGCTCACATGTGTGTGCATGTGTCAGTGTGCATGTGTCAGCGTGCATGTGTCAGTGTGCATGTGTCGGCGTGCACGTGTCAGTGTGCATGTGTCAGTGTGCATGTGTCAGTGTGCATGTTTCGGCCTGCACGTGTCAGTGTGCATGTGTCGGTGTGCATGTGTCAGTGTGCATGTGTCAGTGTGCATGTGTCCGTTGGTGCCGTTCCAGTTTCCTTCTTAAGTGTCCATGCATGTGTGAGTGTGCATGTGTGAGTGTGCATGTGTCAGTGTGCATGTGTCAGCGTGAATGTGTCAGTGTCAGCTCACATGTGTGTGCATGTGTCAGGCGCATTTGTTTGCATGTGTCAGTGTGCATGTGTCAGTGTCAGCTCACATGTGTGTGCATGTGTCAGTGTCCGCTCACATGTGTGTGCATGTGTCAGTGTCAGCTCACATGTGTGTGCATGTGTCAGTGTCCGCTCACATGTGTGTGCATGTGTCAGCTCACATGTGTGTGCATGTGTCAGTGTCCACTCACATGTGTGTGTATGTGTCAGCGTGCATGTGTGTGCATGTGTCAGCGCGCATGTGTCAGCGCGCATGTGTCAGTGTCCGCTCACATGTGTGTGCATGTGTCAGCGTGCATGTGTCAGCGTGCATGAGTCAGTGTGCATGTGTCAGTGTCAGCGCGCATTTGTCAGTGTGCATGTGTCAGCGTGCATGTGTGTGCATGTGTCACGCGCAAGTGTGTGCATGTGTCAGTGTGCATGTGTCAGTGTGCACGTGTCAGCGTGCATGTGTCAGCGTGCATGTGTCAGTGTGCATGTGTCAGCGTGCACGTGTCAGTGTGCATGTGTCAGTGTGCATGTGTCAGCGTGCATGTGTCAGTGTGCATGTGTCAGCGTGCACGTGTCAGTGTGCATGTGTCAGCGTGCATGTGTGTGCATGTGTCAGGCGCAAGTGTGTGCATGTGTCAGTGTGCATGTGTCAGTGTGCACGTGTCAGCGTGCATGTGTCAGCATGCATGTGTCAGTGTGCATGTGTCAGCGTGCACGTGTCAGTGTGCATGTGTCAGTGTGCACGTGTCAGTGTGCATGTGTCAGTGTGCATGTGTCGGCGTGCACGTGTCAGTGTGCATGTGTCAGTGTGCATGTGTCAGTGTGCACGTGTCAGTGTGCATGTGTCGGCGTGCACGTGTCAGCGTGCATGTGTCAGTGTGAATGTGTCAGTGTGCATGTGTCAGTGTGCATGTGTCGGTGTGCATGTGTCGGCGTGCACGTGTCAGTGTGCATGTGTCAGTGTGCATGTGTCAGTGTGCATGTGTCAGTGTGCACGTGTCAGTGTGAATGTGTCAGTGTGCATGTGTCGGCGTGCACGTGTCAGTGTGCATGTGTCAGTGTGCATGTGTCAGTGTGCACGTGTCAGTGTGCATGTGTCAGTGTGCACGTGTCAGTGTGAATGTGTCAGTGTGCATGTGTCGGCGTGCACGTGTCAGTGTGCATGTGTCAGTGTGAATGTGTCAGTGTGCACGTGTCAGTGTGCATGTGTCAGTGTGCACGTGTCAGCGTGCATGTGTCAGCATGCATGTGTCAGTGTGCATGTGTCAGCGTGCACGTGTCAGTGTGAATGTGTCAGTGTGCATGTGTCAGTGTGCATGTGTCAGTGTGCATGTGTCAGCGTGCACGTGTCAGTGTGAATGTGTCAGTGTGCATGTGTCAGTGTGCATGTGTCGGTGTGCATGTGTCGGCGTGCACGTGTCAGTGTGCATGTGTCAGTGTGCACGTGTCAGTGTGAATGTGTCAGTGTGCATGTGTCGGCGTGCACATGTCAGTGTGCATGTGTCAGTGTGCATGTGTCAGTGTGCACGTGTCAGTGTGCATGTGTCAGTGTGCACGTGTCAGTGTGAATGTGTCAGTGTGCATGTGTCGGCGTGCACGTGTCAGTGTGCATGTGTCAGTGTGCATGTGTCAGTGTGCATGTGTCGGCGTGCACGTGTCAGTGTGCACGTGTCAGTGTGCACGTGTCAGTGTGCATGTGTCAGTGTGCACGTGTCAGTGTGCACGTGTCAGTGTGCATGTGTCAGTGTGCACGTGTCAGTGTGCACGTGTCAGTGTGCATGTGTCGGCGTGCACGTGTCAGTGTGCACGTGTCAGTGTGCACGTGTCAGTGTGCATGTGTCAGTGTGCACGTGTCAGTGTGAATGTGTCAGTGTGCATGTGTCGGCGTGCACGTGTCAGTGTGCATGTGTCAGTGTGCATGTGTCAGTGTGCACGTGTCAGTGTGCATGTGTCAGTGTGCACGTGTCAGTGTGCATGTGTCGGCGTGCACGTGTCAGTGTGCATGTGTCAGTGTGAATGTGTCAGTGTGCACGTGTCAGTGTACATGTGTCAGTGTGCACGTGTCAGCGTGCATGTGTCAGCATGCATGTGTCAGTGTGCATGTGTCAGCGTGCACGTGTCAGTGTGCATGTGTCAGTGTGCACGTGTCAGTGTGCATGTGTCAGTGTGCATGTGTCAGTGTGCATGTGTCAGTGTGCACGTGTCAGTGTGAATGTGTCAGTGTGCATGTGTCGGTGTGCACGTGTCAGCGTGCATGTGTCAGTGTGAATGTGTCAGTGTGCATGTGTCAGTGTGCATGTGTCGGTGTGCATGTGTCGGCGTGCACGTGTCAGTGTGCATGTGTCAGTGTGCATGTGTCAGTGTGCATGTGTCAGTGTGCACGTGTCAGTGTGAATGTGTCAGTGTGCATGTGTCGGCGTGCATGTGTCAGTGTGCATGTGTCAGTGTGCATGTGTCGGCGTGCATGTGTCAGTGTGCATTTGTCAGTGTGCACGTGTCGGCGTGCACGTGTCAGTGTGCATGTGTCGGTGTGCACGTGTCAGCGTGCATGTGTCAGTGTGAATGTGTCAGTGTGCATGTGTCAGTGTGCATGTGTCGGTGTGCATGTGTCGGCGTGCACGTGTCAGTGTGCATGTGTCAGTGTGCATGTGTCAGTGTGCATGTGTCAGTGTGCACGTGTCAGTGTGAATGTGTCAGTGTGCATGTGTCGGCGTGCACGTGTCAGTGTGCATGTGTCAGTGTGCATGTGTCAGTGTGCACGTGTCAGTGTGCATGTGTCAGTGTGCACGTGTCAGTGTGAATGTGTCAGTGTGCATGTGTCGGCGTGCACGTGTCAGTGTGCATGTGTCAGTGTGCATGTGTCAGTGTGCATGTGTCGGCGTGCACGTGTCAGTGTGCACGTGTCAGTGTGCATGTGTCAGTGTGCACGTGTCAGTGTGCACGTGTCGGTGTGCATGTGTCGGCGTGCACGTGTCAGTGTGCACGTGTCAGTGTGCACGTGTCAGTGTGCATGTGTCAGTGTGCACGTGTCAGTGTGCACGTGTCAGTGTGCATGTGTCGGCGTGCACGTGTCCGCTGGTGCTGCTCCAGGTTTTTCTTAAGTGTCTTGTATTTCCGTTCTTTCTGATCATTAATAATTCACAGTGTCCGTTCCTCTGCGTCCTCACGTCCTCACGTCCTGTCTCTGTCCCGGTCTCCTCCCTCTGTCTTCTCTGTCCTCACATCTTTGTGTGTTTTTGTGGCTTAACGTGATAACTGAGCAACTTTTACACAATAATACAATCTACCGTGGGTGGATACGGTTAACTTGGTGGTGCTTTTTGTTGCGATGGACTATATCAGAAAGGATTAATCCTTTTTCTCATGGAGAGTCGGATTAGAGTTCTTATGGTCCTTTCTATTCCTCAGTGGAATGTGTCTCTTCAGCCAAGAACGTAAAAAGACTACTATAGGTCTCGTAAATAAACCTGATGTGATCTGTATTCAGAAAACATTCTGTTCTTGTGGGCTATAGTCCCATCAGGTTTGATAGGGATGGGAGTCAGGGTTAAAGGTGCATTATGGAACTTTTTATGTGAAAAAAGATCCTTTATTCTTTCAGTGACCCAGTGGCACCTTTACTTTCTTCCCCAGTGGCCTCTTGCACGCTCCAGGGCCAATTGTTTTTAGATTTTCTAATTACCTGAAATAAAATGTATCCTGGTGCTTCATAGAGGCCCCCAGGATGGAAAGTAAAGAAACAACGCTAACCAGCCATACAGCCACTGAAAGGTCAATACTCACTAATATCACCTTTTTTATCCCACGTAAAGAGTTGCATAATGCACCTTTAAGAATGCTCTTCCTGGAGTGTGTGGTATTTGAAGTATTTCGTCAACTAGCCTTGATCACAACTGTAGGTAACTTTCATCATCTACACTGAAACCTCCAAAGGTCTGCACACTCAGGCTTTGGCATCACCTAGTGCTGATGGAAACATCTGGACCATTCATACGTGTAATGTTTGAGGTGAATCTGAAAGGTTTCCTGGGGTAGCCACTTTGCTAACTGTTGTTGCTGGTGAGGCACGTGTTGTAGGGGAGACCGGGTCAGCTGTCACTTTTTCTGCTTGAACACTGTAACTGTAACTGATCTTCTGAGCTCTGACTCTCACACTTTTACACATAGTGCCCACATGTGTGTTTACAGACTGTACCAAATGCAATTCCTGAAACATTAACACAGACACCATGACATGGAGTCAAACACTAGTGGTCAGTTGTAACACACTCAGGGTCAGTTGTAACAGCATGTTGTAAAGGCCGCAAAAACAGACACACCTTAGAATAGTCTCAAAACGGTAAAAGAAAAACAACAAAGAAATTCATAACATTATGTGTGTGTTTTGTGTCTTGATGTGAACATTGGGCAAATGTAAGATTTAAAAAGGGCTGTGTACATTGGTGTATGAATGAAAGTGAATGGGTGAGAGGTTCCTTGATGTAATGTATCAAGACCATTTACCATAAAAATATTTATTTAGCTAATAAATAAATAAAAACATTAGAAGAACTTCAAGATATATTTAAGAAACCAAAATGTCTTCATTTTTTCATTTATTTACACACTCAAGACTATATGCTATAAATGATTAAAATGGTTAAAAGAACATCAAGCACATTAATTAGCTCCCTCCGGGTCCAAACTGTTCCTTAGATAAACACAGCAAAAAACGCAACTTAATCTGAATCTCCTGCTGAAATAACAACAGGTAAAAAACTGCTTTACACCTAATTCGAACAATATAGCTCACCATTTCTCCAGACAAAATGAAGATATTTTAATATTTAAAATATGCCTTCATTGTATGTGGAAAAATAAGTTGATAATTCATGCCAGAAAAGCATTACTAAAGAAAATTAAGAGTAGATGTAATATTTCTGTGTGATCAGATGTTTACAAAGAGTTTGGTAGTCGGCTCTACAGCAGGTTAAAATCAGCTAAATCCCATCATAGTGAACGGGGCTACAGTTCCGTTGGACCCGGAAGTAGAGTGATGACATCATCACTTAACAAACATATTTTGTTTAATTAACTGTATTAGCATGCTAGCATGAAAATAAAAACAGGAAAATGCACCACACTTTGTCTGAGAAGGTGCAGATAAAATCTGAAGCAAAGACTTTCAGACTAGAAATGTTCTGTGTGATCAGAGAGAGAGGCTCCTGCTACAGACAGGATCATGTGACACTTATCTGGGCTCTAAGTGGTTGAACTGGTGTTGTTACAACTGACCCCGGTCTCCTTATAGGCTAAAATAAAGTCAACAAAACTGAAGGAAAATGCCTTTTCTACATAAAATATATTCCCACGATATTGCAAATGAAAACTTAAAGACAACATAGCGTACATGGCCTTGTACCCCGCCCGCCCCCACGTGGTCAATATGTAGTCTCTATAGACTCGTCTATAGCATTTGGAGCGCTGAGTGAATGAACCGAGGTCAGTGTGTGTGGGAAAGGTCAGAGGTCAGTGTGTGCGGGACATCGGAGGCTCCCGCCCTCTTTACACCATATCCACAACTGATAAAACATGTGGGCATGATTTTAACCACTAAACTGATTTAGATTAAGCACACAATCTAAAGCATTAGTAATCATTTTAGGCTTAGGGTAAGGGTTAAGGTTAGAGTTAGGGTAAGGGTTGGCTATGAATAAGCGTATTATTAATGGCCTATATGTTAACAGATAAAAGTATAATAAGCAATGTGTTCATACTTTACAAGCATCTTATTAATGCTTATTAATACCTTATTAATGCTTAACGAGCACACCTTAATATAAAGTGTTACCAAAATCCCTATCATCATCATAAAACCATTTGTAGTATGTATCTATACATTTCCATGATGACTCCCCTGACCGCATGTCACTGAACTGTGCACCCCTTTTGATTTGTACGCCCAGTATCTTTGTGAGCTCAGTTCGATATTTGTTCACATTTGCAGTAACATCTAAAACATGGCGGCAGGGGGCGGACAGTCCACTCGTGTCAAATACAGCAGGCCCATGGGACCAAGAGGGGGTGAGGGAGGGGCGGATGCGTGCGATGTTCCGGAGAGGAAAATATGCAGGTTGGGTGATATATATGGGCATGGAACGAGAGTGAGCTGTCCAGACTGACACCCAGACTCCTAACCTGAGGAGGACTGTTGAATTGTCAATGTTGATGGTGAAGCTGTCAGTTAAGGAAGTTGAGGGAGAACAAGGATTTGATTTCTTGTAAACAGGGACAGAGGGAAGAGGGAGGGAATGATTTGGGGGTTTGGTGGATAGGTAGAGCTGGGTGTCATCCGCAACAGTGGAAACTGATTTGAAATTTGTGGATAGATGACAAATAGAAGAGGGCCGAGGACAGAGCCTTCGGGAACACCAGAGGAGAGGGGAAATGGCTGGGAGGAATTCCATAACTTTAGATTATTAATTCATTAAAGGACACATTAAAATGTTCTCAAACAATAGATACATTTAAAAATATGTTCAAGGAGATGCAGATGGAGAAATATATACAAAAAACATAACTTATATGTTGAAAAAAAAAAATGTTTTTGTTTTTTTAATAATTATAAAATGCTTTTTTTGTTTGTTAAAATTGTTAAAATTATTGATTTTTGTAAAACCGTGTCACAAATCTGTTAAATGGATCACCCGCCGTTTTGGTCATCGATTTCCTTGTAACTATTACAAAGGGGCATGGACAATAAGACAATGTCTTCATCATGCTCCTTTTGTACTATGTACTGTTCTATTAATGTATGACCCTGTAAAGAAAAATATGAGCATGGATGAATAAATAAATAAAAGAAAGAAAGAACTTTATAAACACAAACAATTACAAGCTCAAATTCACCATGGAATACGATGCTAATGAAATTAATTATTTCTTCATTCTCAAATGCAAAGATGGTAACACACTTGGTGCTAACTTGTTTAGGAAGAGTACTGATATGAACTCGATTCTTTATGGACGCTCCTTTCATCCAGTGCTCTTAAAAAAAGCCTTGCTACTCGCTCATGACAAATGTGTCTCTCAAAGAGAGACAAACACACTGAAAATAAATAACAGAGTTCAATAAAGGTCCGTGTATGGTTCTTTCAATAAATGTTGAATTTGAAAACAACAATGAAATGACCCAGAAACGTTTGCTATGAGCAAACAAAATCACTGTGAATGGTGCGTATTTTAAAGTTTCAATATGATACTAAAACGGAAAAATGAAAATTGAAATCACAGACTCAGAGTGTGACTATTTTGTTTTATCGATTTGCTTAAAAATGGAAGTTTGACTGTGCGGGTCCAACCTGAGCCCATGGGCTCATCTTTCAAGATACGTCTTTCTAATAGGGAGATTGGAATATGAGACCCTCTGAGATGGATTGGACCTACAGTATGGTTCTTTAGCTACAATTACGCACAGAGCTAAGTACAGCGCTGTATGTGGCCATGGGAGGTGTTCCATGCGAGTAGTGGATCTCCAGGAAGTGCACGAGCTCCTTCCCAGCCTGTGAACGGCGCATTGGTATATCATTTATATACAGTTAGTATATGTATTTATAATATATATAGCCTTTATTTGTTATCATTTTCACCATTATGGCTCAGCTTGTAAAAACCCCAAATTAAAAATCTCATAAAATTTGAATATTTTGAAAATGGACTGTAAGCCAAAATCTTCAAAATTATAACAAATAAAGGCTTGACATATGTCACTTTGCGTGTAATGAGTCTATATCATATATTAGTTTCCCTATTTAACTTGAATTACATAAATAAAAGTTTTTCATGATTATATGATAATTATATGACGAGCACCTGTAAGATGGGGGCGTGGCGTCCGTATTGCGACAATGGTATTTAGCCACTAAGGACATTTCTCCTTTTTATTTCTATGGATTTAACTACCGGACTACTTGTACTTGTACTTGTTACACAAAAATAATGCACGCCTGTTAACCTTGGAATTCTCACTGACCGTGGTATAAAGTAATATAAATGTTGGAAAAACAAGGCCTATCCACATAACAGTCTCTGAACAGTAGTATTAGATTTCACACAAGCGCAGCATAATGTTAAACACACTGTATCGAACAAGTCCACTTGCAAACTCCACAGAAAGGCCTCGTCTGACGTGATGGAATCAGGACCTTCTAGTCATGAAGCACGAGCACTAACTGCTGCGCCACCGTGCCGCTAACTGAGATGTAAATCTGTTCATCCCATTGTTCATGCTTTTGTGGTCATTACACTGTAACGGTTTTCTGTCATTTCAACAGTAGTTTACTGTAATGACAGTCAACAGTATTATACTGTAGATTAATGTACTGCAATTACAGTCAAATACTGTAATTCACAAAGGATTGGTACAGTAAGTTACTGTAAAAGTGACTGTAAAAAATACAGTAGGGAGTATAATTACTGTACATTTTACAGTACTGTGTAGGTGGGAAACGGTTCCAGTAAGTTACTGTAGATATTACAGTACTGAGTTTAGGCGGGAACTGACCAACTGATTTTCTTCATTTTACTTTTGCTGGAGCTGAAGAGAAGCAGCATTTCTTCATGAGAGACGCTTTGTGAGTACATTTATATTTTGTCATTATTTATTTTTGTAACATAAGCAGTTAAAACACTCAACAAAGTTAAGCAGTTAACGTTTCTAATGTCATTTACTGTCATGACTGGTTGTAATTGAGAGAGCATTAAACTGACACATCAACATTTACATATTCCATATTCTGAAAGAAAGGTTTGTTTGGTTAGGAGCAGGATTTTGGTGTATGTATCAAGGAGAATTGTGCTTTAAGTAATATCATTTTGTGAGCTACTTTACTTACTTTATTTTTTATTGATCAGCGGACTGCTCCCAGCACAGTCCTGTGGCACTTAAGTCTTCCCAGGCTTGTTTTTACGGTTACCTCAAATGGAAATGAAAAAGAGCCAAAGACGTGGAACACATCCAGTGGATTTAGTAAGAAGAAAGGGAGTCGGAGTTTGATTGTAGTTGAGATCTGACTGGGAAAAAAAGTATTTTGTGTGGCTTTTTGGTGTAAAATAAATAAATACATGGCGTGTAACGTAGGGCTGTTTGGCGTGGTCGGCCAGGGACTGTGGCCAGTGTTCTGTGTGCCGCTGTCATGAGACAGGAGCTATGTTTCAGTCTTTATTCTGGACTTTATTCTGGACTATTATTGGCCACTGGACTCTGTTTTCACTCTTGAGTCGGTAAATTTGTGTTTCTACCCAACGAGTCACGACGGAGATTCAGCGCGACTGGAAATGATCACAAATCGCTCAAGTCTAAGGGAATATCCGGAATAAAGACTATTGAGTCTGAACCTCTGTTTGTAAAATAATGATCTTATTTCTTTAAAAAAAAAATAAAAGCAGTTAAAATAAAATATCTCCATAAACTGTGTATTGGAGATTGTCACGTGTAAAAAGCTTGATTTAGAGGCTGCTTGTGATGGACTGGTCCGACTCATGAATAATCTGGATTAGAGAGTTTTACCGTCACAGTTCACGATGATGATGGCCAAACTGTAGTCCTTTCCCATCATGGCTGGTCAACCAATCAGCTGCGCCCGTGACTCCAACCGACAAATCAGCTGCTCCCAAAGTCTCCACTGACCAATCAAGAGCTCTTCAGCTTTAAACCACCTGATCGGCTCACGCACCAATCAGGAGTGCTGACTTTCTCTTCTCTCTGCCAATCACACAGAGTTTGATGTCTGGACTGGACCAATGACAGGCCAAGGCTCGGGGTTTAAAATCTTATTTTGGGCCAATAGAAGCTCTTTCCTTGAAGCCGGTTTCTGGATTGGAACCAATCAGAGGCTGAGATTAATATCAAAGCTGAACAAGGTGTCCATGTCTTTGGCGTCTGTGTCCTCAGCTGCCTCCTATCTCTTCTGTCCTCTCATCTCGTCTCCTCTCGTGTTCCCTCGTGTCCTCTCGTGTTCCCTCGTCTCCTCTCGTGTCCTCTCGTGTTCCCTCGTGTCCTCTCGTGTTCCCTCGTCTCCTCTCGTGTCCTCTCGTGTCCCCTCGTCTCCTCTCGTGTCCCCTCGTCTCCTCTGTCCCCGCTCTGGTCTGCTGTAGTAATCCGTGTTGTTGTTGTTAATCTGTGGATGTGGATGGAGCGATGGAGGACAGAGAGAGGAGGAGGAGGAGGAGGATGATGCTCTCGCTCTAACACACCTCTCTCTTTCTCGCCTCCCGCTGATGTCATGTGAAAGCCCCGCCCCCTGGGCCACAGCACTGTAAAAAACACATGACAAAGGCTCCCAAGTATTATTGCTTTGATGGATAATAATAATTGTATATATATATATATATATATATATATATATATAGTACAATCGGTAAGTAGTGCAAGGCCTATGCAAAGATCTGTGTTTATTGAAGCATTTTCCATTTGTGAAGTTAAATAGGTCTTTTGTATGATATTAAAGCTGGGGTATCTGATTTTTGAACTTGTTTCTAGCTCTCACAATCCCTCCTGCATGTCTGAATTGTTCAAACAAATTGTTTATATGCTTGTTTCAAGCCTGTGTACAGCTTTGAGCGGTGGTGAAGTGAAGAAGGGGGACCACCCCCAAAAAACATCTTCTATTGCTCAATAAGAAAAAAATAGGTGAAGACCATGCAACAAGGTCTGTTTTTTGCTGTGATTACAAGATACTCTCTGGTGGTAAAAACTAATTTATTTTAAACAACAAAAAAGTCAGGTACCCCAGCTTTAATAATAAACAAAAGTCATTATAAAGTAATGATATACATTCAACATGAGTATTAAGGCAAACCAGGGAAACGCTGACACGACGGAAACATGCAAACCCCGTCCCCCTCGTAGAGCACAAAGCGGGCGACAGAGGGCCCGCTACTGACATTCTTGCTTGCGGCCCCTGGGTACCCTTCCTATGCCACTGCACAAATCTTTCTTTTTTATTGTAGTATTAAAAGAAGGCAACTACAGACCTATGATTGTTGTCAAAAAGAAATAAGCCATTGCATATTAAGCCAATCAATGGGAATAAAGTGACCATGGTTTCAACAAAACAGTGAATCTTCCCTAAAACCTGGTGTGAAATCAAGGGACTCTCTGCAGTGTATTTTTTGAGCAGTTTACATATTTTAACAACATTCACATTATTCTATTACAGGAGCTCAAAAAAAGGAGTAGGTTGAAGCCAGAAGCTTACATACAGTGCCTTGCGAAAGTATTCGGCCCCCTTGAACTTTTCGACCTTTTGCCACATTTCAGGCTTCAAACATAAATATATAAAACTGTAATTTTTTGTGAAGAACCAACAACAAGTGGGACACAATCATGAAGTGAAACGAAATTTATTGGATATTTCAAACATTTTTAACAAATAAACAACTGAAAAATTGGGCGTGCAAAATTATTCAGCTCCTTTACTTTCAGTGCCGCAAACTCTCTCCAGAAGTTCAGTGAGGATCTCTGAATGATCCAATGTTGACCTAAATGACTAATGATGATAAATAGAATCCACCTGTGTGTAAACAAGTCTCCGTATAAATGCACCTGCTCTGTGAGAGTCTCAGAGGTCAGTTTAAAGCGCAGAGAGCATCATGAAGAACAAGGAACACACCAGGCATGTCCGAGATACTGTTGTGGAGACGTTTAAAGCCGGATTTGGATACAAAAAGATTTCCCAAGCTTTAAACATCCCAAGGAGCACTGTGCAAGCGATAATATTGAAATGGAAGGAGTATCAGACCACTGCCAATCTACAAAGACCCGGCCGTCCCTCTAAACTTTCAGCTCATACAAGGAGAAAACTGATCAGAGATGCTGCCAAGAGGCCCATGATCACTCTGGATGAACTGCAGAAATGTACAGCTGAGGTGGGAGACTCTGTCCATAGGACAACAATCAGTCGTATACTGCACAACTCTGGCCTTTATGGAAGAGTGGCAAGAAGAAAGCCATTTCTTAAAGATATCCATAAAAAGTGTTGTTTAAAGTTTGCCACAAGCCACCTGGGAGACACACCAAACATGTGGAAGAAGGTGCTCTGGTCAGATGAAACCAAAATCCAACTTTTTGGCAACAATGCAAAACGTTATGTTTGGCGTAAAAGCAACACAGCTCATCCCCCTGAACACACCATCCCCACTGTCAAACATGGTGGTGGCAGCATCATGGTTTGGGCCTGCTTTTCTTCAGCAGGGACAGGGAAGATGGTTCAAATTGATGGGAAGATGGATGGAGCCAAATACAGGACCATTCTGGAAGAAAACCTGATGGAGTCTGCAAAAGACCTGAGACTGGGACGGAGATTTGTCTTCCAACAAGACAATGATCCAAAACATAAAGCAACATCTACAATAGAGTGGTTCACAAATAAACATCTCCAGGTGTTAGAATGGCCAAGTCAAAGTCCAGACCTGAATCCAATGGAGAATCTGTGGAAAGAACTGAAAACTGCTGTTCACAAACGCTGTCCATCCAACTTCACTGAGCACGAGCTGTTTTGCAAGGAGGAATGGGCAAATATTTCAGTCTCTCAATGTGCAAAACTGATAGAGACAAACCCCAAGGACTTACAGCAGTAATCGCAGCAAAAGGTGGCGCTACAAAGTATTAACTTACTTTTTACTCATTTTAACCATTTTTATGCTCTCCCAGTTTCTTCTAGAGGAGCCCTCTGCCTCGGGAGCGGGGATTAGCTGTGGCTGCTGGGGTGCTGTCCTGTGGGTGTCTGGATGGAGGTGTGGTGTGTTGGTGCCGCTCCCGATGCAGACGGCTCCTTGGATTGTATTTCCTTACCTGGTTTATCTGTACCCAGCCTTACCTCAGCCTTTTTCCAGCCTTATGTCCATTGCGTCCATTGTTTTACCTTGAGTGTGTGTGGTGTGCTAGTGTGGTGTGTCTCTGGGAAGGTGGGTGGGGAGAGTGTGAATGCGACAATGTGTTTGTATTTGTGGGAGGAGGTGGGTGTGAGAAATCTGTAAAGCACTTTGTGTTACATGAAATGTATGAAAAGCGCTATATAAATAAAGATTGATTGATTGAACAGCAGTGTGTCACCACTGCTCTCTGGCCTCAAGGAGAGATCCTCCACCAGAGCCTCAGTTAGCGGGCTCTGTGTGCTCCCAAAGTTCAGAAAATCTTTCAGACAGTCAAGCTTCTCCTTCAAGCGGCTACACTTTCGAACTCTCTCCCCTGGACTGAAACTCTAGACTAATATTAAAATCTTGGCTCAAACAGTGGCTTAAATCGGCCTCTGCTGGGCCTTCTTGATGAGGGAGCTGATGGTTGGCTCCTATTTGAGGTGATGGTGGTTCCCAGTAAACGGAAGGAGTCCACGATGGAAATGGGGTGGGAGAGTCTGTCAGCGTGATGGGGGGCGGTGGGGCTGTGTCTTTCCTAAAGTCCACGATCATCTCCACTGTCTTCTGGGCGTTCAGCTCCAGGTTGTTGTGGCCAGCATACTCACCGGACATGTCACCCATTGAGCATGTTTGGGATGTGCTTGACCGGCGAATACGACAGCGTGTACCAGTTCCCACTAATATCCAGCAACTTCGCACAGCCATTGAAGAGGAGTGGACCAACATTCCACAGGCCACCATTGACAATCTGATAAATACTATGCGAAGAAGATGTGTTGCACTCAATGGCCGCTGACTGCTCTGCTTTTTGACTACGACACTGGAGGCCGCCATTGCTCCACCTTTGCTGTAGTACCTCCATATGACCGCTATTCCCATTGGAATGCATTGGACTTTAGACACGTTAAAAACAACTTTAATGCCGTAGATAAGAATTTTAGAAATCTTGCGTAATTAATGAGGGCCTGACTTTGATTGACAGGCCGTTTACGTTGCTGCCTGGCCATGGGCGTGATTACAACAGAAATACACGCCCATTACACGCCCCGCGAGGGCCAAGCAGGGCCGGGTCTACAGTCAAGATCCCTCCCTTATGCCCTTTTTAGAAACATGCTTCGTCAGAGCTGGAGAGGAGGAGCCTGTAAATCCGCCATGATTTCCCCCACGAACGTGGTCATTTTGGTAAACGGGGAGGAGTGAGGAGGAGCTGTCTATTCTTTATACAGTCTATGGTCGCACTGCATGAGGCAAAAGGTGGTCACACCAGATACTGACTGGTTCTGACTCCCCAGACCCCCAATAAAGCAAAACACTGCACATTTCAGGGTGGCCTTTTATTGTGGGCAGTATAAGGTACACCTGTGCACTAATCATGATGTCAGATCAGCATCTTGATGTGGCACACCTGTGAGGTGGGATGGATTATCTCAGCAAAGCAGAAGTGCTCACTATCACACATTTGGACTGATTGGAGAACAATGTTTGAGAGAAATGGTAATATTGTGTATCTGGAATGAATTTTAGATCTTTAAGTCCATCTCATGAAAAATGGAGCAGAAACAAAGGTGTTGCGTTTATATATTTTTGTTGATTGTATAATATATATATATATATATATATATATATATATATATATATATAGAGAGAGAGAGAGAGAGAGAGAGAGAGAGAGAGAGAGAGAGAGACTTTTTTAATGTGGCAAGAATATTGCAAACATATCAAACTGTGTTTATTGTTATGATGGGCTTTATCAGAAAAATGCCAACAGTCATTATGTCAGTTCCATTCCATTATATTGGTTGAAATAACATATGCTGGACCAAGATGGCGGCGAGCGACAATGGCACGAAGCCATAAGGACATTTCTCCCTTTTATTTCTATGGCACTGACGCTACTCCACGTGTCCCGGAAGCGTTGAATGAGACCGGTGAACGGAAGTGAAGCCAGTACACCTTCAAAATATAACCCACGTTACGGTAAAATATGTTATTTTGATGCTTTCGCTTTACCGACACGGTTAGCTTGTGTATTTTAGGTAACCTGTGGCCATTTTGTCAGGTTTTAGCGTATTTTAGTTCAAACTGAATTAAGAATGAAAAATAATGATTAAAAAAACAGACCTATGTGGGGTTTTATTGTAAAAATATAGCCGGAACTGTGTTTTTCTTGTGTTGGCGACACTGGTTAAAACAGTGAGATTTCTCCAAAACATCGGTCTGTTCTTCATAGTTTTAGGATTTGAATTGGATGTAAAGTGCCTTCGGTTGTTAGCGTGAGCCTCGTCTCTTTACACTTCGGGCAGAATAATGGGCTCCAACGCGGAGGAGGATCTGTTCATAAAACCAGGTGCGTTTGACTTCGACACAGCCACAGAAGTGAAGAGTGTGGAAATATGTGCAGTCATAAAAATACTGTCTGTCAAACGGAGTAATGGCTCAACAACAAGTTATTCTGAAATAATAACACGTACAATGTTTTTGCTAGTATGCTCATTGGTTAATGACTGCATGTGAATGACATTTCGAGATGAAACTTGTGAAGTTTGTTGACATGAGAGCAGGATGCTGAGCGGCGAGGAAGCAGATAATTCATTTTCTGGACTAAATATTTCTTAAGTTTAGTCAAAATAGTATTTTTGCAAAATTAAATTAGACTAAAATAAAATAACTTAATGAGATAATGGAATAGATAAAAAAGTAAAAGAAGCGAAAACATTAAAAAAAAACAAAAAAAAGTTTGAAAGAGCCTGTGTATCTCAATACCGATACGATTTTTCGATAAAAAATTACTAATTTCTTTTCACCTTGTATTATTTATTTGAGCTGTAATAACTGGGTCACTTCCTTTAGTGCATCAAAAAATATGATATCTTTAGAGCCAAGGTGTGATGCGGTTGGTATCACACCTTGGCTCTAAAGATATCATATTTTTTCAGTACCTGCTGGCTGTTTTTTTTTTTATACTAGTAGTACCTAAACTTTTTTTCCGATGTCACTCTGGTATGGTTGAACGGTACACAGACCCTCTTATTATATTCATTCACTGCCAAAAGGAACAGGTGCTTTGTCCAGGAAACGGATGAGTCGACTGTATAATTATGTGGATTATTTGTCTTGTAAAGATAAACTGAAGCACAAAACGAACATTTTTGTCAAAAGTAAAATAAAATAGGTATAATAAAAGATGTTGTCAAAGGTAAAGCCGGACTGTGGTAAACCTTTTCAGGTAACCAGGAGCGCGGCTGGAACGACCCACCTCAGTTTTCCTACGGACTGCAGAACAGAGGAGCTCACAGGAACATCCTAACCCGCAGAGCGCCCCCTGCAGGTACTACTGCTCGAAGGACATGTGGTTCAGGTGTAAAGGTATAAACTGTGGCATATTCTGATGGAGTTTCCACATGTGCCTGGTTTGTCTGGGTGGAGCAGTAGACTAAATCACAAACTGTACACTACACACACACAATCACTAATCATTTCATTTATGCTCAATAAATGTTCAGCTACAGTGGCTGGTTCAGGTTGAAGATGTTCACCAAGTCAAATCCCACACCAACCCACTTTATTTATATAGCACATTTTATAAACAAGCCTTTCCAAAGTGCTGCACATAAGATCAACAGTATAGGACTTTAAAAAATAAGAACAGTAATATAAAAGACAATATAAAAAGCCCAAGAATAAAAGTGGGTCTTACGACGAGACTTAACACTCTCCACTGTGGGGGCTGTTCGTATGTGGAGGGGCAGAACAAAGAGCTCTCTGTCCCCTCGAGTTTTACGGTTCGTCTTCGGAACCACGAGCTGGAGATATGTTCTTACTTAGCTTCGACGAGTTGCTGCATAGTTGTCTGGTCTTTTACGCGTGCGTTAGCATATAGCCTCTCCTCTATGTGGCCAAACGGAGGTGAAGATCGAGGCAACCAAGCTCATCCACGTTTTCCCTATTACAATATGGTTACATAAGCCTTTACACGATCCAAGTTTAGTCTCAAAATTAAAACATGTCGATTTTCTAAGAGGATTAAAAGGGGAACTATATTGCAAGGTGTAAAAATACCTTAGGAGCACATCGACGTCTGTGCAGTAAAGTCGAAGTGCTCCTAAGATATTACTATATTATTATTATTGACCTTTATTTAACCAGGATAGTCCCACTGAGATTAAGAATTTCATTTTCAGGGGATTCCGGGCCCCAGAGGAGAACCTATTGTACATGTTTTTAGTGGTAGGGGAAACCGGAGTACCCGGAGGAAACCTACGCAGACATGGGGAGAACATGCAAACCCTACACAGAAAGGCCCCGTCCATGTGGGAATCGAACCTGGGACCTTCTAGCTGTGTGTGTGATCCGATCCAATGAAATGCCTGATTACTGCACCAGTAATCAGACCCTACACTTCCACAATGGATGCATTTTATTCAGGGTTTAAGTGAGTACCGTAAATTTTGGACAATTAAGCGCACCTTACTAAAAGCTACGCCAGCTAAATGTGCGGCCTTGTTCACATACAGGCCGCACTGGAACACAAGCCGCTGGTTTTCATAGTGCCGTGCATCCGCTCAGAGCGGCCCATGAGCAGATGAGGAGGAAGAGACGCCTCATCCCAGAGAAAGGTGCAGTTGCGGGCAGAGGGAGGGCAGCGGGACGGCAGTGATAAACGTGTAAAAAAGGCAGACATGGCCAGTGTAGCCGACCTCACTGTGGAAGTGTAGAGGCCAACGCACCAGAACAGTGTCACGGCACTTCAGAGGCTTTTCTCAAACCGTGAGGGGCTTTACACACGTGATTTATACATTTATCATAAATAAAAGACGTTTTATGTTTAAAAAGAGAGAGCAAACCTGGCTCTTGTTTGTAGCTCAATAGCGAGTTGGCGACAGACACGAGTGTAATATGTTTCCCATGATGCCTGAGCCCTGACGATGGTTTCTCTGTCTCCGCGGCTTCTCTCGTCCAAACAAGCAAAGTTCACAGCGCCCCCTGTCTGTCACTGACCAGACCCGCCTCTATACCTCTGCAGGAGGTTAAAAGCCTGTGTTTTCCTCCAGCGCGTCACTGCAACGTTCTCTCTTTTGCTTTGCCACGCATCAAGGGGTTTCGCTGCGTTGGGGCGAGCAAAGCCCTTCGACATTTAGGCTAAAGTGAGCCTTCATCATTTTAAAAGTTACTCCTCTATTGTTCCTCAGCCAAGAGCAGCGTCGATTAGAAGTCCCGTCCTCACTTTTGCGTTTACTGCTAGCGACGCCTCTAGTGCTTGTTAGCTCTGTACAGGCTGCACCGTTATATCGGCGGCAGGGTTCAAAGCGTGGGGGAAAAGTAGCGGCATATAGGCCGGAAATTCCGGTACTTTTAGCTATAGTCTGTTTCCTTCGTGCTGCCTCTGGGAGGAGGAGCCACTCTGTGCCGCAGTTGTTGCAACTGTAGTATGAGGTTTACTTTTGTTTTGGATTGACCAGGACCATTGTTCAAAAACAAAAGCCCATTGGTAGCAGTTTAGAGCCCTGACAGGCCTGTTGTCTATCTTGCCTTCACAGGAACCACAGGTCCGGGTACACCGCCCATGACCCCGCCCTCCTCAGCCCTGACTCCGCCCAGATCATCTGTAGCTCCACCTCCATGCAGTCCAGGTGAAAACTTTTGAAATCCTTTTAACAGAGAAGGCTCATTCATACTTCATAAGACACACGAACACAGAGAGCTGTAAGAACAAAATGAAGTAATTTTTGCCTTGTAACCATGGTCACTTTAAAGAGCCTGTATCTACTTTTCGGGTTTTTAACCATGACATAATTCTGTTCCCTCATCAAAAACATCCCAACGTGGTGTTTTGTTTCATTCAGATGTCTGAGTAATGAATCCAGCTCTGCCGGTCCTGGAAAAGTCCTTTACTAGAGGTTAACCACTGCATTACCTCGTCTGCACAGCAACAATAACTCTTGTTTTTGTAAAGATATGTCATGTTCCTAAAGAAGATCTTAATCCTTGGAGGAGCTTTTGCAATTCTTTACAACGATATGTAGTCTGGAACCAGGTGGTGTCTTACTACCTTCAAACCCAGTTACACCATGATGTGTCCCCCTACATTGTTCTGTTAAAGGTCCCGCAACGTCCCGCTCCACTCTTACTGTAAAATACCCGAAAGGACAGGCATTGAGACAAGTTCTCATTTTGGTACATTTATTTGAAGAAATGTCAACAGGTAATGCATTCTGCAGTCACGGCCGTGCTGCCCCATGTGAAGTGCGTACAGAAAATGACTTCTTGCTAATGCTTATAATTAGCTCATAATCATGTGTTTTCAGATGTAATGTGTGAAGAGTGTCCAGGGTCAGGCTGAAAAGAGCCTCAGGAGCTGAGAAATTTAACCTTTAGCCTCTTCTAAACAATTTTTGTCATTTGTTCTGCCATATAAGGTGTGTTTGGTTTTACGTAGTCTTCCACCCTCGTTATCTGTTTTAAAAAAAAAATTTTGTTTTAATTGAATTTATACACATATTTAGTTTGGATTCTTGCACAATTTGAGATCTATAAGATAATAAATAAATCTGTGTGACTCATTTGTCACATGATAAACCCATTCATTTAAATCTGGCTCTTTTGCGTAAATCTGACTCGATCCTTTAAAATGTTGTAAATTGAGGCCATTGTTACACTTTTATTTCTGTGAGATAACATGAAAATGACCAACCTATGTTAAAGTGTGTACAGCAAAAGTTTCAAACTGTTAACTAAATGGATCTATGTATTCCTCGTTTGGTTCCTTGTTTCCAGCTCCACCTCCTTCTGTGGCCACTGCATCTGGTCCAATCAGAGCTCAGAGTGAGTCTGTCCAATCAGAGCCCGAGCCTGATGTGGAGGAAGTGATGTCTGTGTTAAACGGTGCTCTGGAGGCCTGTTGCCAAAACACCAAACACACCAGCGTGAGTAAAACTCCACTATCACATACCCCCTTAAGGCCTGATTCAAGGAAATAAAGCTGAGGGTGTTGCTTCGTCCCAGTGGATCAGTTCATTCCGAACATTGAACTGGACTCAAAGCCCCACCTCTCTGTGGCCTCGGATCAGAACGAGTGGAAATCAAAGTCTCCAATTAGTTGGACAGAGCGCACTGGCTCCTCTCTTTTTTTGACAGATAGTAAATACTCAATCAGACTTTGGCGCTGTCTGTATTAAAGGCTGTTGTTGCTGTTGTAAATTGACACACAGCCTCCACCACACTCCTGCCCTCTCACTCGGGTCCAAAGCTCAGCTCTTGAGGTTCACTTCTGGACTATACGGACTTTACTTCCAGAACAAACACATTAACATTTAAACTTTTTTTCTCTCCCAAATATCTTGGCCAGTTTGGGCACCACTGCACTAGCTCATGTCCACAGTGAGAAATATCCCCGTCCCCTGCAGATCAGTATGAAGCAAACACTTTGCTGCATTGGCTTTGTAATGCAGCAAAGTTCATTCATTATTGCATTATAATAAAGGGGCATCATCTACATTTAAATCAAATCAAATCAAACTTTATTTATAGAGCGCTTTTCATACAAAATGTAACACAAAGTGCTTTACAGTGCTTAAAAAACCATTAAAAATAATAAAAATCGTCCCCACCAGTAAATATACATAAATAACTACAACCCCACCACCCACCACCCGCACACACAGACACACAGACACATATACGTACAGACAGCCCAGCAGTTAAAAGTCTTAAATAAAAATGGACATAGAGTTGAGTATGTAAGGCTGGGTACAGATGGGCCGAAAGAGGAAACATCATCCAAGGAGCCGTCTGCACCAGGAGCAGCCCAACATTAAAAGCCAACATCAACTTGACTTAATCTTCCAGTTACTACACAATGTATTGGTCTGGAAATCCAGTTTACAAATGGTGAATCGCCCTGGGTTAGACTTGTCTTATACTGATACAATCTAAAACCTCCAGTAGCTGAGCTGAAGAGATCTTTGTAGATGAAGTCAGACGTGTCTCTCCTCCACAGGCCCAGGTGTGCAGTGATGTGGCCAAGAGGCTGTCCCTGTTCGAAAGCTCCTGGAGAAGTTGTCGTCTGTCCTTGGTTGTGAGGAGACGGATGAAGAAGCTGAGCTCAGGTCAGACACAAATCCTCACAGGACGTTCGTTCGTTCAGAAGCCCCTTATGAGAGACCAACAGGCCCGGTTAGAATCGTGAGGCCGTCCTCCCGTGGACCCACCACCTGCAGGAGGAGCCATAGGGGCTGGTGCAATGTGTTTTGGGCAGCTCCAACTGCTGCCCCCACGACCCGACAACGGACAAGTGGAAGAAGATGGATGGATGGATGGACGTTCGTTCTGTCCCTCCGTATGACTTTATTTAACATTTATTCATAGTCCCTTGTGTCATTTGCAGGAGAGACATGTTTCAAATATATGTACAATTACAAAAGTTCACAAAATACATCATGGCATGGCTTAACAATTCTAGTTTAGACTACAACCATTTCCTATAGACATTCCAGTCTACAATATGACTCCAAATCCTGCAGTGTGCCCAGGCCGGACTTCTTCAGGTCCTGCTGAGGCGGGTTCCAGTTGGCTCTGTGTGTAAAGTAACATGACAAGTTTGAGGGCACCGGGGGAGAATGGATTTATAAATGGGCGAGTTCCAATGCATGAGTGTGTGCATGCTCTCATCTGAAATCTCATCATGAACTGGAACATTACACATGGGGTGACAGTGGCGCAGATGGTAGAGTAGGTCGACTTACGATCGGAATCTCGGTGGTTCGAAAGTTGAGACCATTTACTATCTGCACATTGTCATTTTTCTCTCGTTATTGTAACTGCTCATTTTTGTGTTATATGTTAGGTCTCTCACTTCTGTCTGTCTCTCCTAAAGACTTAAAGTCCGGACTGTGGGACGCCGCCGACGAGACTCACCGCTCTCTGATGGTGGACCATGTGACCGAGGTCAGCCAGTGGATGGTCGGCATCAAAAGGCTCATTGCAGAAACCAGGAAACTCAGTCCAGACCAACTCCGAGCCCTGATCCAAGAGCCCAGCCCAGACTGTACCCAGGACCAGGAATCTATAACTCAGACTCCAGAGCAGCAAACTCAGACTGACCCTGCACTCTAAAGGCCTGACAAACTACAGCCCCGGAGGGGACTCATTTAAAGACAGCAAATGACTCTGCAGCCCGGTACAGTCTACAGTCTACCATGCCAGATTATGTTCCAAAGGATTGTTACTGTGGTGAATACAGACGCACTGCTCTGAAGCTCATCTCCAGGTTTGATTCCAGACAATGCTCTGTTCCCCCAGCCTCATTTACAGTCACTGTCCGTCACAATCAGACAATATCACACTAAAGTATAATGTTTGTGACACTATAGAACCATGTTACCATTTTAACAGAGATGGTGGAGTACCCAATATATTTACTCTAGTTAGAGTACATTACTTCATAGTGGAAGTAAAAAGTATTGACTCAAATAATAACTTAAACAGTGGTTAAAGTGGACTTTGGGAGGTGGTGGATTAAAGGAATAAAAAGTAAGTACACCTTGTGGAATTTCTCACATTTCTGCCTAAATTGGTCAGTAAATATGGTCTGATCTTTATGAAAATCATAAGAATGATTAAACAGTGACTGCTTAAACTAAAGGTCAGCACACACTACACGATTTTTATGCCCAATTTTTATACAATTCTCAGTCGCGCCGTGTCTTCCTGAGTCGTGGCTAGTCAAAGGCAGTCACAGAGAGTCATGTCTCGTAGTGTGGGGGGGTCACGACTGGACTGGCGTTTGAATCGTGTCGTGTGGGCAGCAGTCAGACGCAACTGGACTACAGTCGCAGGAAATCAAACATGTTTGATTTTTAAGCCCGATTTTGGACGCACAGGAGAAACGTGGGTGATTTTACCCCAAAGTGAACACACAGAAAGCAGCGGCAATGACCGAGTGAAATAAAGACAGAAAAACACAGCTGCAAAATATCTTGATAAATTTGTGAATTGATTTTTCTATTGATGGTATCACGTTGTCCAGGCCCTGAGGCAACAAAACAGCCCCACACCATGATGATGCTCCTGCTCCAGACTTCACAGTGAGGATAGGGTTTTGATGTTGGTGCTGTTCCATTTTTACGCCACACATGACGACGTGTGTTCCTCCCAAACTATTCAACTTTGTGGGGGGAGGAAAATACTTAATAAAAAAAATTTAAACTCCTTATAGTCCTTTTTAAGACCAGTTGAAAGATGGCAAAAATAAGGTTGCTAGTAGAACTCCAATACGCAACAAAAAGAAATGGTAGTGAAACAAAAAAAAAGGTAGTAAAGCCTTTATTTAAAACAACAAACTGAAATAGTCTGTTTTGTTTAGGACCACATGCCTGTAAAAGGCCAAATCTGTGCAAAAATGTGGATTCAGTGTCATTTTCTGTCAGGTTTTCACACTGTCAAAAAAATGTATAATGTCACCAGCACTGAGCCGGAGGATCCGATTAGCTGTCCATCAAGACACTGGACGATCCTCGAACCGAATGAAACTGTTACTTGAGCCGTCTGCAGCTCAATAACCATCTGCGACTGAAGGGCTTTAAAAACAAAACATGTCTTTAAGACCTCGTCTCCTTGAGCCACAGAACTGTCCGTTTGGATCAAACATGGGACTTTGAAAGGTGGAAGAAAGTTGTATTCTCTGATGAGAAGAAAACATAACCTTGATGGTTTCCATGGTTACTGGCATCACAAGCAGATCCACCTGGGATGTTTTCTACAAGCCACAGAGAGGGGCAGCCATAATGACCTTCAATGGCACAATGGAGCTTCGGGTGGTGCAGGGCAAAGGTCAAACGGCCATCTTTTGGACCATCCTGTGTGTTCCCCTGATCTCAGTCCAATGGAGAACCTTTGGGGAAGTTTACAAAAATGGACAACAGTTTCAGACATAGATGCCCTTCGTTTTGTGATCATGTCTGTGAAAGACGCTATAGCAATAATAATAATAATAATACATTTTATTGCTACAAGAAAACGCACACATTTAAAAACATCAACAATGCTATACAAATAAAGCTTTTCTTCATAAGGCCGTCTTCACCACTTGGAGAATTGTTCCCCCTCACCTCCTGGAAACGCTAGCACTAGTGAAGCTACTCATTACTGAGTCCATGATTTCTGTTTTGAGGCGGTTTGTGAGGCCCGGTCCTAAACTTTTGACAGCCTATTTCAGTATGTGTATTTATGTATGTGTAATATATATATATATATATATATATATTATAAATTAATGGTGGGCCGTTATCGGCGTTAATGTGCTGCGTTAACGCGATAGTCTTGTCGGGCGATAAAAAAAATATCGGCATTAATCTATTCTCAAAGTTGAGTTGGGAGTGGGATCTATACTAAGCTATGATGACTCACTTTGAGCTCCTCGTGGAGCAGCGGCGGAGATGACCGGGCTGAGGAGGAGACTGTGTGCGGTGATGTCGCTGCCGTTCGGAGGCGGCCCAGAGCGGAGCTGAGGGAACAGGTGGAAGATCTGAGTGACGGGGCTCCTGTAGCCGCCTCGTCACTCACGGACCCCGCGCGCCTTTTCCTCTCCTATGGCCCGGGACAGCGCTGGCGCTGGGAGCGTTTCCCCAGAGCCGCGCTCTGAAACAGTTTGCCCGCAGGCCGCACTCACGTCCCGCGGTCATGCATTCACAAACTGTCTCTCCGCCCACTCTCCCCCTCCAGCAGTGACTTTTGTTATAAGCATGTTGACGCTATGGGGCGCCGCTGTCCCTTGCGCGCCGAGTCCGACTATATTTAAATATTTTTTTCTCTCTCGCCCCGTCCTTTATTATCATAGTTTAACAGCTTTCTTAAGCAGCTTGCTGCATTTTGTAAACAACTGGTCTCAATTTTAGTTATTATTTTTGGGTAGCACATATTCCGTCAGAAATAAAATAAACCATTTTAATCTATAGATTAATCTAGATTAATTTCAAAATTAATCTAGATTAAAAAAAATTATCTATGCCCACCCCTAATATATATATATATATTACACATGCATACTAAAAGAACAAAACAGTAACGATTAATGTTTTACTTAAAAGATGACTTTGACTTTCAAATACTTGATGTTACATCAATCAGAAAATATAGCCACGATTATCGGCCCTCGCTGACCGGCCTGCCCAAAGCAAGGGGGCGCTTTGCGCCCTTTTGTCTCCCTCAATCTGAAATTATAGTATTGCTACTGCCTTTATGTTTGTTTTTAACTTTTTTCCCTAGGATCTTAGTTTTAGGATTTTTGGAATGCGCTCTTGGTATCTGACAACGTTTTTCTCAGAAAAAAAATGTTTTGTGTGTTTTTTTTGACAATGCTGAGGAGTCTGTGCTCAATTTTGACATTATACAGAGAAAAATGTGTTTCAATTTCTCAAGATTATTTCCACCTAAAATTAGCTCGTTCCGATAAATGCTCTAGGAGGAGATAGGTTTTTATGAAGTGAAAAATAAAAGCGGATTCCCACTTCATGGGCTGTCATCCAAAATGGCCGACACCCAATATGGCGGACGGCGTTGCTTTAATATTTTTTATAGAATCATAAAAATCGGTACAGAGATTTTTATGATTCTACGACAAACTTAATTTTTTCATATCTCGCAATGTTAAAAAAAAAATATATAAAATAACCGATTGTGTCGGATCGGGTTTGAATTTAAGGAAGGAAGGTCCTCGGAGAGTTTGCAGTGGACAGTTAAAGGTTTTGGTGTTGTGGTCAGTCTGTGCTGAACACAACATAGGAATAACATTGACCCAAATGAAACACGTTTCTGTCTTTTTTTTGTGATCAAATTTTTATTGATTTGTGTATCTTTTCAGTTTACAGATCATTTCCATATGCAGCACGACCATTTTTTTTTGTTTCACCCTTCGTGATAATGGGTCAGTTCTGCACAGTACTTTTGTATGTACAGTTTAAAGTGAAAAGAATAAAGGAAACAGCAACAGAATATAAAAAATAAAGTAATAATAATTATAATACAAAATATGCAAGAAAAAAACAACAACAAAACAGCAGCAGCAACACACACGCACACACACGCACACACACGCATCCCAACCCCGACCCACCCCTGCTGTCCAGGCATGATTAAAAGAGGGACAAAAAGACGAATATATATATATATATATACACATACACACATATAATAATGATAATAATAAACAACTCTGGTAGACAAGACACAGAACCGATTTTTGCTGATTTCCTCCGTCAATGACATCCACAGAAATAGCTTAATACATATAATTATGTAACGTTTAGACAAGAGATACACTATATTTGGGATACATATAATTATGTACTGTACATTCAAGGTTGTTACATGGCAATCATACATTTGCAGTCAAGTTTCATACAGCAGCTGTATTTTGTTTAACAGGTTTGTCCAACATGAGATATTTGCACTTTTGGCCCCGTGGATCCGAGCTGCTGAGAGCTCCAGCTGAGCAATGTGTTTAAATGACGAGAGCCATTGCTCCACACTCAAAGTTTGTCTAAGCTTCCATCGACATGCTATCATCTTTTTTGCAGTTGTGGAACCAGCTAGAATTTGGCAGCATTCATTAATATTTAATTTCAGACTGGAAGTGTCATTTAATAAAAGTAACCTCTGTGTGTGGGGCAATTCTCTTTCCATTAGGTTTGATAGAGCACCAGTAACATTTTCCCAAAAACAATAAACCTCGGGGCACTGCCATACCGTGTGAAGAAAGGTTCCAATGACCCTGTCTGAACAGAAGTCGCAATAGGGATTGTCTTTAAGTTTCATCAGGTGCAATCTCCTAGGGTAGAGATAAGCCCTGTGAACAAACTTATAATGGATCATTTGGTGGTTTGGGTTTCTTGAAGACAGAAACACATTAGACCAAATACTTGGCCAATTCCACTCAGAGTGATCTTTTAGCTCTATCTTCCAGATATGTTCAATAGGCAGTTGTTTTTGAGAGGCTTTAGTGACAAGTTTATAGAGATCTGAAACAAGGCCTTTGTTTTTTTCTTCACATAAGGCAGCGTGAAGGGGATGGTTTTCTAAGGTACATCCCCATGGGACGCCATGGGCACGCATAGCTGTTCGTATTTGCAAATAAAAATAAAACAACGTTGCAGGTAATTTGTGATTTTGAAGTCTTTAAATTCTCTTAATCCATTTTGGTCTATTATTTTGTCTAGCGTGTGGACCCCTTGGCGTTCCCATGGGGTGAAGGAGACTGTTTTTTTACCTATAAGCAATGAATAATTATGGAAAATTGGAGATTGTAGAAAATATGTATTATTTATTTTCATGGATTGATTGACCTTATACCAAATAGAGATGAGGTGAGATATAATTGGACCACATTTGTTTTTTACTATCTTTAGCGGTATGACATGTCGTGAGGCTGAAGTAATTGTTCTTCGATTGGTTTCCATGATGTGAGTATATCTGGTTTCAACCAAAGGGAAAGCGAGCGTAAGGCAAAACACCATGAATACCATTCGAAATTTGAAAGGTTAATGCCACCCGATGGTTTAAGCCGGTATAATGTTGAGGTTTTTATTTTTGCTTTTTTCCAATTCCATAAGTAGGCTCCTATGATGGCATGTAATTTCTTCCAATATCCTTTTGTAGGTGCCAAAGGAAGCATAGAAATGAGAAAGTTAATGTGAGGCAGTACATTCATTTTTATGATAGAAAGACGAGATTGAAAGGATGTTGGGAGTAAGCCCCATCTATTTAGATCATTTGTAATTGAATGCAAGGTTTTATTATAGTTGTTGTTAGTTAAAATATTCACTGTCGGGTATATAGAAATGCCCAGATACTTGAGACTTCCAGCCACGGGAATATTAAAGGATTCCAGATTGGTTGAGGTTCCATTCAGCGGCATGACTGCTGATTTTGTCCAGTTCACCTTATAGCCTGATATTTTCCCAAATTGTTCGAACGTTCGAAGAAGGAATGGTATTGATACGTGTGGATTACTTGTATATATTAAAATGTCATCAGCATAGAGGGAGATGTAATGGGGGGTATTGTGAACCATTATTGTCTAATTAATTGAGCAATGGGCTCCAGCGACAGGCAGAATAGGGAAGGTGATAACGGGCAGCCCTGTCTAGAAGAGCGAGACACTTTGAACCTGGGAGAGCAGGTATTACCCGTTATCACAACCGCTGTAGGGTTGGCGTATAACGTTTTAATCATAGAAATTAACCCTTCACTGAAGCCCATATGCCTAAGCACTGACCACAGATACTCCCACTCTAAGCGGTCAAATTTCTTCTCTGCATCGAGTGAGAGAATTGCGTTTGACACTGTAGATTTGGATGATGAATCTAAAATATGGAGTAACCGCCGCATGTTGTCAGAAGCCAAACGTGACTTTATGAACCCTGTTTGGTCATGATGTACAAGACTTGTCATAATACGCTCTATTCTCTTTGTCAAAACTTTGGCATAGGCTTTAAGTTCAGTGTTCAAGAGGCTCAAGGGTCGGTAGGAGGCACATTCTGTAGGCGGCTTATCTTTCTTTAGTAATAGTGTTATGACGGCTACAGTGCAGCTGTCTGTAAAGGATCCTTGGGACATAGAGAAATTGATCATGTCTAGAAGCAGTGGACCAAGTTGAGACCAGAAATCTACATATAGCTCTGGAGGAATACCATCCAGGCCGGGAGACTTGCCTTTATTCATGCAGTTTATTGCTTTGGTTAATTCTTTTAATGTGATTGGCTTTTCAAGTGAGCATGCCGTTTCAGGTGACATTTTTGATAAGTGGAGGGAGTTTAAGAAGTTATTGCAGGTTTCATAATTATGAGTAACTTCTGAGGCATAGAGTTTTTCATAAAATATTTTAAAGGTATTATTTATGCCAACGGGGTCAGAAGTTATAGTACCCTCTTCTGTTATGACTGCAGGTATATTTGCATGCTGCTCACTATTTCTAATTTTAAGGGCCAAGAGTCGGGCATCGTTTAGGTAATGCTTTTGGCGAGTCCGATGAATTTGGAATTCTGCTTTCTGTCTCAGCAATTGATTCAATTCCTCTAATAGTTCTTGGTGTTTTCAGGTGTTGTTTGAGTTAGCATTTGTTGTTCTGTTAGAGCTATATTAGCTTCTAGTAAACTGATCCTGTTGTTCTTTGCTTTGTTGAGTCTCGAAGCAAATGAGATTGTTTTATTCCTGATACAACCTTTGACTGCCTCCCACAGAATTCTTGGGTCCTCCACTGAAGGTTTGTTTATATTTATAAAGAAATCCAATTCTTGTTTGAGTTCGTTTTTAAAATCATCATTCTGGAGTAAAATGGTATTAAAACGCCAGCGAGATGCCCTAGTTTGTCTGGTTTTAACTTCGAGTGAGCATGACACAGCTCTATGATCCGACAGTGGAAAGGGGATCAGATCAGTATCGCAAATTAACTGAAATAGTGATTTGGACACAAATATATAGTCAATCCTGGAAAAGGTTTTGTGTCGCGGTGAATAGTAGGAAAATACCCTGGAAGAAGGGTTCATAAGACGCCAAGAGTCGATAAGGCTAAAATCGTTTGCAGTGTTTGGAATAACGCCGTTTAAAATAACGGCGTTAGGTAACGGTGTTATTTTTTCAGTAACGGAGTAATCTAATTCATTACTCTCCCCGTCGTTACCACGCCGTTATCGTTACTGGGTCAACAAAGTGGCTCGTTACAATTGGACTGACTGAGCGCCGCGGTGTCAGCCCACGCAACAGGAGCAGTGGAGAGGGTGGGCGTAGTCTCACGGAGACTCACGCTGCCTGTGTGCGCAGAGTTTGTGCTCCAAAAACTACGTGTGTCCCCGACCCGCGGCTCGTCCTCCCCACAGCGCGGTGCGGCCGCGGGGGAGAATCGAGTTGGTGATCATTGATCTAGTGTTGGAACTTATTTTTAACCCAAAGATGCAGAATCGGTGGAGACACGTCTTCCCCCCTCTCCCTCTCTCTCTCAGCGCATTTTCTTCTTCCTCTGTCCCCGCCCTCCACTCCAGAGAGACTGTAGGCGCTAACTTTCTGTTAGGGCATTAACCTTATATTTGCTGATGATTGTTTTACGTTTTGCCTGATGAATGAACGGAGAGACTTTATGCACAATGCCTGTGCGTTAAGTCTGCCCTGATCGTTGGCTGCGTTCAGGGCCGGCCCGTGGCATAGGCAGTATAGGCAAATGCTAAGGGCGCCGTACATCCAGGGGGCGCCAGAGCCGCGTAATGAACTTTCTGCTTTTATTGTATTTCATTGACACTGCAACGAGTCCTGCACTGGGTCGGGTACCCACGGGTATCGGATGGGTACCCGCAAAAGTTGCTGAAACGGGCGGGTTTTACGTCCTGGAATTTTACCCGCGGGTATGCGGGACGGGTTGGAGGGTAGCTGCTACCCGCACAATATTTAATTGATATCATTATGGCGTCTAGACCGAACCACACAGCTCGTGCTGTTGCTTCTTTGGTGACAGTATATATAGTTTTACGAGCCGACATTTCTCTGACACTTCAGGCAAATAGAGAGGGAGAGAGGAAAGAGGCGAGCCGCTTTCCTCTCTCCCTCTCCTGGATATTATTTCAATATGTGTGGGTTTGGAGTGTGTAGTACCTGCCTGTCTGTCCAGCGATCAATTGTTTGTAATCCAGTGCATCCTTTATTTTGATCGCGCACGTGTTTCCATATGATTCCTCTGATCCGAATGCCTGGGCTCGGGAAAGGCATTTCAAACCGCTGCTGCTGCTTGACAAGAAGATTCCCTCTTTCCAGACAGAGTCTCCGTTTCACTTGTGTCAGATATGATGTAGTAGGAGTGGTTATGATGTTCCAAATTCAACACATTTTTCGCGAATCTGTGTTTTTACTCCTCCGGCCTCACGCGCTCTGAAAAGCGGGTGCGCATTGCCGCTGATTCCCACCGCTCTAAGGCACCTGCCGCCACGCACACTCATCACCCGCACATGTGCGCGCACTTACATTGACCATGCACAGGAATATGATGATGTTGTAGATGACTTTGCCTCAAGAAAGCAGTGTTTGGAATAACGCCGTTTAAAAGAACGGCATTAGGTAACGACGTTATTTTTTCACGGAGACTCGCGCTGCCTGTGTGTGCAGAGCTCGTGCTCTCTGCTCCAAAAACTACGCGTGTCCCCGACCCGCGGCTCGTCCTCCCCACAGCGCGGTGCGGCCGCGGGGGAGAATCGAGTTGATGATCATTGATCTAGTGTTGGAACTTATTTTTAACCCAAAGACGCGTCTCCCCCCCCCCCCCCCCCCCCCCCCCCCACAAAGACTGTGCGTAAAGTCTGCCCTGATCGTTGGCTGCGTTAGTACATGTTTCTTTTAGTCCTGTTCCTCCTCATTCTCTTTGAATACGGCCGTATTCCGACATTAATAAAACAGCGGCGCAAATACTGGTCAATACCATTCAGTCACAGAGGCCCCCCCTCTGCTCTACCCCCCATTCAGTTCATTCAGTTACTATGAACATCTTGTACATGATAGTACATATACATATACATTTACACTGACTTTTGAAAATGTTGATATAAAGCAATTTTTTTAACAGTAACACAAATTGTTACTTTCCCTGATAACGAGTTACTTTCATTATAGAGTAGTTCAGTTACTAACTCAGTTACTTTTTGGAACAACTAGTGAGTAACTATAACTAATTACTTTTTTTAAAGTAACATTCCCAACACTGGTAGCAAGTCATGTGAGATTAAGGAGGGGGTGGTGTAGTTTCTGTAGTTTAGTGTAATTTAAGGCAGGACCAAAAACACCAATAGAGCTCTTTTTAAGATCTTTTCATTTTTCTTTATTCAAATCCTTGTTGTATTTTTGTGCCTAAAGATACTAATAGACGAGATATATAAGATAGATAGGTAAGATAGATAAGATAAGATATTATATTATAATAAGCATTTTGAATGTGCAATTGTTTTTGTAATTGTAAGATAGATATGATAAGATACTACTGTCTTATTTTGCACAGTGCCGTATTTCTATTGTATTTAAGTTAATGTCACTTGTTTACACTTTCGGGAGTATTTAAATGTAATACTTTATGTAATCTATATTGTATTTCATATGTTGAGTTAATTTTTTTTAGTTGTTTCTTTAATTAATATTATTATAATTCGTTTTTTGAATGTGCAATTGTTTTATTTAAATAAAAGAATGTCTAAAACAAAGCTATTAAGTTTCTTGTGAGTATATGTATACTAGCAGTGCAAGTACTGTACTGCGATGGGGGCGTCACTTAAAATCTTGCCTAGGGCACCAAATTGGTTAGGGCCGGGCCTGGCTGCGTTAGTACATGTTTCTTTTCCTCCTGTTCCTCCTCATTCTCTTTGAATACGGCCGTATTCCTACATTAATGAAACAGCGACGCAAATACTGGTCAATACCGTTCAAAACCTACTTGTTTGAGAAAGCGTTTTAATTCCAGTGGGAAAAGGGTTGTTTTATGACCACCATGTTTTGTGATTGTAAATGTAAATGTGTTATATTTCTATTTTATATATATATATATATATATATATATATATATATATATATATAACACTCCACCCCCCATGCAGTTCATTCAGTTAATATGACTTTTGAAAACTGCTAAAAAATCTAAATTCTTTGATATACATCGCAATTTTTTTCAACAGTAACGCAAATAGTTACTTTCCCTGGTAACGAGTTACTTTCATTATAGAGTAATTCAGTTACTAACTCAGTTACTTTTTGGAACAAGTAGTGAGTAACTATAACTAATTACTTTTTTAAAGTAACGTTCCCAACACTGATCGTTTGTCATCTTTTGTAAAGCACTAGAGGCGAGTTTTTGATCATAGCTTTCGTTTACCCCTGTCCTGTCTTCTTGGTGAAGACGCACGGCATTGAAGTCTCCACCCATAAGAAGCTGATATTCAGAAAGATCCAGCAAAATAGATTCCAAAGAGTCAAAAAAAGGTTTTTCAAAATTATTTGGTGCATAAACACAGATCAATGCTATTTTAATGACGTTCCTGTCTTTTTGTGTGCGTCACTCCCTGAACTAGCCTGGCCTTTGCCATCCGTAAACTCCGGTCAAATATTTTTCCCTGCATGTACGTCTGGGTTTGATCTCAATGGCTGTGATTCAATCGGTTGAATTTCATCCTACCATTCAGCGAGCGGGGGAGGCGGGTGTTGTAGGTGACGTCAAGCATAGCTTGACTCGGCCGGGCGCATTACTTCACAACCAAACGCTAGCGATTGGGTAAAATCAGACCCAATCGTTTCAAACTTTAAACAGAGTTCACCCCTCCCACTTGTAAACGGAGCTCAATTGAGAAAGTCCAGACCCTCTGTACGAAACAAGTACGAGGGTCTGGTAAAACCAGGCTATCCCTGAACTGAATTTGAGTATTTTAAAGGCCTTTTGTCGAATCCACTACACATATTCAGTACTTTTACTTATATAACTGTATAATGGAAACGTTTAACTTGTACATCACTACATTTTAAAGCCTGAGGCTGTACTTTCTGCACTACATGATCTTGAGTTTTGGTTTAATCACATGTATTTAATTATTTGGATCAGAAACATCATTCAGCCTCAGAGGTGTCACAACAGCACAATTCTTCAGAGGCATAACATCATTTAAGATAAAGAGACGGCTCTGAGTTAGCCCAGCCAAAAAGCACAATCATAAACTCTTCATAGATCTTTTTTTATTTGATTTTATTTCAGTTTTTACATTGGTTATGAACATTATTTACAGGGAAACACAGATATACATATTTCAGTTCAGTTGGTAAATGGTCAATATAAATAAAGTTGGAAGCTTTGAGATTAACTCCAAAAAGAGAGGAAAAAGTAGAATAAAAAAC
Organism: Proterorhinus semilunaris; assembly: GCA_021464625.1. Lineage (NCBI taxonomy): Eukaryota > Metazoa > Chordata > Actinopteri > Gobiiformes > Gobiidae > Proterorhinus > Proterorhinus semilunaris. Next base: position 820,763 of record CM038355.1, on the reverse strand, counting down.
AACCACAGAGGATAAGCATATTAAACTTAAACAGGCAAAGACACATTAAGACATTAGTTCTTCAGATACACTGCCTGATCCCAAATATATAAGTGTGTAACTAACTGTTCTGATCTCCTGCGAAAGGTGCATTGCGGACAGATTCCTGATACCACCGCCTGACTTCTTTTTGATCAGAAACATGTCGCCTGACGCTCCTCTTTTCTCATCACTGTGATCTACTTAGATCTGCAGAATGGCTTCATATTTGACAGAAAGTGCCAAGGATGTGTCCAACATGTACATGTATTACTCATGTAACTCTATGGCAGCTCTCTGTTCTGTGATGTGGCCTTTCTCCGCCCTCGGCTTCCACCGCCTGGTCTCGTTCAGCTTAAACACTCCTACTGCATGCCCAAAGAGTGAGATCAACTGACGCCTGAACCTGAACATCCTGAATGACTGGGTTATAAACCGAATGCCTCAGGTCACCCGTTGCATTATGGGTAATGGAATTTCTTTTGGCTACCAAACAATAATGAAAAAAGTCATCATTATTATTATTATTATTAAAAATCAGAAAGCTCTGATTTGGACCGTTTTAACCGCTGGAAAATTGATGATTTAAAGCATTTTTGTCGTCGCCATGGAGACTGTTACAATATTAGCTTAAAGACTATTTGTACAAACAGGGCTGTGTACACGACAGAGACTGCCATTCATACGAAGAGATGCTTCAAAAGCGACGACCAGTCCTTGTTCACAAATATGTGAGAAAAACATTTCTGACCCTTGAAGGCGAGTGTTACAGCCAATCGTGTGTGTGTTTGAGCATTTGCACTGAGGGGGGGTTATAAAGGCGGGGCTCACACACACAGTAGTGAGCAGGTACAAGAGCACAACCGCTTGTGTGTGTGCAATGTTTTATGGATGATTTTAGACACTTGATAAATATGAACTTGTTTTTAAACTTAACTCCGCTCTCCTGGATTGTATGGAAGGCATGCACGCCGCGCGTCTGGAGCCTGAACAATACTCACCTGCTCCCAGGAGCGTTATATGGCCGCTACAGCGAGTGTTGGACAAAGTCCAGGGTCTGAAACTGTGGCCTCAGGTCACCGATATTCACAACATTAAAACTGGAATGAGAAATAAAAACATAGAATCCCTCTTTTTTTTTGTCAATAATCAATCAATCAAGTTTTATTTCTAAAGCGCCAATATTTGTCTTAATTGTGACCAGAGAGATCCACATACACACATAGGCTATGCAATCTAAATTTACTTTATTTGTATTTTTTTTAACGAGTGATCTGATGGTGAACAACAGAGCTAATCGGTCGCTAATTTGACAGACGGAAATGTACCCACTATATTTAACATCAACACCGTTTTGAAATGTTTCCCTGTGATTCCAAGATGAATTCAAATGATTTAAAAAGTGAGGGTGTCTGTGCCAGGCTGGTCCCAGGTCCTGTCGTTCCCCTGTCTGCTATGGTCCACTCCTGCCTACGGAGCCGCCGCCCTGACGGGTCCCTCGCTTTCAAGATATTGACAACTTGGCAAGAAATGACACTTGACACTCAAAGTCTTTAACCCAGTGCCTATTAGCCTTACGGTTCTCGGTTATGGCTCGACATGCTTCAGTGTTCACGCTCCGCTGCCTGAACTCACTCACACATTTCAATGGCGGAGTTTGGGAGCCGAAGTTCGGAGCCTGATTGACCCACACATGCACAGTCGAGATGGGCATTGGGCTTATTCCATCAGAGTTTCTTCTTCCCTGATGACACCGACATACATATGATGACAATTCAGGGGCTCACATTATGAAAGAGTGGATCAGGGAGCATCTCTTCAACTAAATAGTTTACCCTATATGTTTCTTTATTGAATTGCTTTCAGTGTCACCGTTGTAAAATTGACTGGTAATGTTTACACTCATTGTTATTCAAGTACAAGAATATGATATTAGATTGTTTAGAAGATAAAACTCAAGTTCAGGATAATTTCAACATTAAAACTAGGGATGGTCCGATATGAAAATGTTCTGCTGATATCGATATCCGATATTTGCCTCGCTGCTGTGGCTGATATCCGATATTTGCCGATATTTATTTTGACATTAAAAATCAATGAAAAGGCTCACTCAAATGTTGTAAAGTTTGCAAATTATTGTTCCACTATTGGAAAATAAACAATACAATGCTTATGTCTGGGACTCACTGTCTCACACACTATGATGAAACAAACGATCCTTTGTATAAGAAAAATATTAAAAAGATCAAATGCAATGTTGGAGTGAAATGTCATTTTGTTTTTGGCCAAATATTTACTATTACCCCTCCTGGAACCGCCACCTTAACGTGGTGGAGGGGTTTGAGCGCCCAAATCAGGGGTGGCCAACTGGTCAGAGGCCAAGAGCCGAAATGTTCAACCTTGATCCTGTGAAGAGCCACAAAGGCACCGACCATTCACGAAATCCGAGTGCGGTAGTTTAATATGATTAAATGTAATGAAACTGTTATATTTATTCATAATAAACAATAACTTTATGCCTGGCCTTTTTCTTTTCAATAATTGTGGTAATTTTACTCCTCACCAAGATTGAAATAAATGTATATTAAATAAACTGACATTTTCTGCTATTCTGTTCTGACTGGGACAACATTTGATCTATTTATTAACAATATTATTATTTCGAATAGTTTTTGTCGTTGCTTGTTTTGTTTTTTTCAATGCTGGTGTATATTTGTGTGTGGGGCCCTGCCCACTGAGCCCCTTCCTCTGGTTCGCCCCTGGCCTGTGCGCTCAGTGCCTGCAGCCTGGTCCTGACTGGACTGTGCAGAGAGAGAAGTTCATAAACTTTAATCAGGAGCCTCTGGAGGACGTCTGAGAGTCTGTTATGTTGCATTTGTTACAGTTACAACATGTGACAGAAAAGTCAATGACTTTATTTCCGCGTTACGATGTCGCGCTTCGCATCATACGCTTCATTCGAGCTCCGCTTTTTTCCATTTACTCATTTTGATCTTTTTCTGTGAATATGAGGCCAACTTTCATCAAATAAAGAGTAGGCTAATCAGAAACTTGAAAAGCACGGAAGCTGATCCCACTGCCACGATCTGCCCGACTGTTGTTTAACTACATCCCGCTGTGAGTGAGGCTGATGCACCTTTTACACGCCGCCTCGAAAAGGAGAGAGACAGAGCCGCATTGTATTAAACATCCAATCATGCAAAGGGCCGCACTCTGATTGGCCAAGAGCCGCATGCGGCTCGCGAGCCGCGGGTTGGCCACCCCTGGCCCAAATGATCATGGGGGCTCTGTTGTCGGGGGCTTCGTGCCCCTGGTAGGGTCTCCCAGGGCAAACAGGTCCTAGGAGACGGGTCAGACAAAGAGCGGTTCAGAAGCCCCTTATGAGAGACCAACAGGTTAGAACCATGAGGCCGTCCTTCTGTGGACCCACCACCTGCAGGGGGCGCCATAGGGGCTGGTGCAGCTCCAACAGCTGCCCCCACGACCCGGCAACGGACAAGTGGAAGAAAATGCATGGATGGATGGAATATTTACTATTGCTTATTATTATACTGTCACCCATCTCCTCTATTATTCCAAAAAGTAACTGAGTTAGTACTCTATAATGAAAGTAACTCATTACCAGGGAAAGTAACTATTTGCGTTACTGTTTAAAAAAAAAGGCTTTTTATCAAACTATTTAGATTTTTTTTTACAGTTTTCAATAGTCAGTTGAACTGAGTAGAACAGACAGGTGTTTGTATTTATGTACTATCATGTACAAGATGTTCATAGTAACTGAATGGGGGATAGAAAGCCTCTGTGACAGAACGGTATTGACCAGTATTTGCGTCGCTGTTTCATTAATGTAGGAATACGGCCGTATTCAGAGAGAATGGGGAGGAACAGGAGTAAAAGAAACATGTGCTAACGCAGTGATCAGGGCAGACTTAACGCTCAGGCATTGTGCATATAGCCTACCTACCATGTCATTCATCAGGCAAAACGTAAAACAATCAGCAAATATAAGGTTAATGCCCTAACAGAAAGTTATCGGCCTGCTGTCTCTCTGGAGTGGAGAGAGCTGAGAGAGCGAGAGGGAGCGGGGAAATCAAATCAAATCAAACTTTATTTATAGAGCGCTTTTCATACAAAATGTAACACAAAGTGCTTTACAGTGCTTAAAAATCATTAAAAATAATAAAAATCGTCCCCACCAGTAAATATACATAAATAACTACAACCCCACCACCCACCACCCGCACACACAGACACACAGACGTACAGACAGCCCAGCAGTTAAAAGTCTTAAATAAAAATGGACATAGAGTTGAGTACGTAAGGCTGGGTACAGATGGACCGAAAGAGGAAACATCATCCAAGGAGCCGTCTGCACCAGGAGCAGCCCATCGGCCACAGCCACAGAGCGCCAACCCAGGGGGCCCGGAGGAGGTGTAGGAGAGACGTCCTACCTCCATCCAGGCACCCCCAGGAGAGCGCCCGCACGGCCACAGCCAACCAGCACTCCCGGGGCAGAGGGCTCCCTCAGAGGAACCACTAGGAGAACATAAAAAATAAATGAATAAAATAAATAAAAATAAATAAATAAATATTTAATAAGAGATACATTAAAAACAGCTAAAACTGTGCGTGAAATAGCACAGGATAAAAGAGGGAAAATAAAGAAATAATAGAACTAAAACCGGTAAATAAGGTTAATATAAGTAAATATTAATTAAAAGCTAAACTAAAAAGGTGGGTCTTGAGCCTGCTCTTAAAAACATGAACGTTCTCTGCGGTCCTGAGCTCCTCTGGCAGGTCGTTCCAGAGGCGAGGGCCATAGTATTGGAAAGACGCCTCGCCGTGAGTCTTTCTGTTGACTTTAGGAATAACTAGGAGACCCCTGCCAGAGGAGCGAAGGGACCGCGAAGGCTCATATGGTAAAATCAATTCTGAAAGATAAGAAGGACCAAGACCATTAAGACATTTAAAAACCATTAAAAGAACTTTAAAATGGATCCTGAAACACACGGGGAGCCAATGCAGTGACTCTAAAACCGGTGTAATGTGGTCCCGCCTCCTGGTCTTCGTCAGGACACGAGCTGCTGAATTTTGTAAAAGTTGTAAACCTGAGATACTCTTTTTGGGAAGACCAGAAAGCAGGGCATTACAGTAGTCGATACGACTGGTGATAAAAGCATGCATTAGCGTCTCCGTGTTGGCCCGAGAGAGAATGGGGCGGACTCTGGCTATGTTCTTTAGATGGTAAAAACCTATCTTTGTGATATTCTTAATGTGTGGAATTAAAGTCAGCTCAGAGTCAAAAATCACACCCAGGTTCTTCACCTGTGAGGAAGGATTAAAAGACAATGACTGTAGTTTGGGTAAAAGTTTCTCTCTCTGGGCCTGAGGACCGATGACTAAAACTTCAGTTTTGTCCTGGTTAAGCTGGAGAAAGTTTTCTGCCATCCAGGATTTGATATCTAAAATGCAGTTAAAAAGTGCATCCATTGGCCTGGTGTCCTCAGGAGACATGGAGATGTACAACTGTGTATCGTCAGCGTAACTATGAAAGTTGACTCCATGTCTCCTGATGACATCACCAAGAGGGAGCATATACAGGTTAAAAAGCAGTGGGCCTAAAATCGAACCTTGAGGCACACCACATGTAATATTATGGACCTTGGAGGAGCAGGTATCCACACTCACCATGAATGTCCTGTCTGTGAGGTAGGATGTAAACCATTTGTGGACAGCACCAGAGAGGCCGATGTGTTTTAAACGAGTTAAAAGAATAGTATGGTCGACTGTATCAAAAGCGGCGCTCAGATTCAGTAGAACCAACACTGTCAACCTTTTGGAATCATAATTTAATCTAAAATCGTTTAAAATCTTTAAAAGGGCTGTCTCGGTGCTGTGGTTTACCCTAAAGCCAGACTGAAATTTCTCAAGGACGTCATGTGCATTTATAAAGTCGCTAAGTTGGGTAAAAACAAGTTTTTCTAAGATTTTGCTTAAAAATGGTAAGTTGGATACCGGTCTAAAGTTGTTAAAATCATTACGGTCCAAATTGCTCTTCTTCAGCAGAGGCCTCACCACCGCCCCCTTAAAGGCAGCAGGGAAGACCCCCGTCTGAAGGGAGCAATTCATCATGTGTAAAAGCTCGTCTCTAAGAGATCCATAGAAAGTTTTAAAAAACGGGGTTGGGACCGGGTCTAAAGGACATGTGGTGGGCCTCACTGAGGAGAAAACTTTATCAAGCATCTCAGCATTAACCTGGACAAAACTGTGCAGTGTTTCCTCTGGAACAAGTAGACAACCAGATGTATTTAAAACCGTGTTACTTTGAGTAGATAAAATATTACATCTGATAGTGTCTATCTTTCCCCTGAAGTGGTCTGCAAACGCCTCGCAAAGGGAGTCACTTGGAGTAAAATTGGTCTTGTTAAAATCAGGATTGATTAGATGTTCTATTGTAGAGAAGAGTACCTTGGGATTGTTTTTATTATTGTTGATAATTTTTGAGAAGTAGTTGTTTCTTGTGTTTCTTACTGTGTTATTGTAGGTTGATTGTTGTTCACGGAAGATTTGGTAGTTTATGGTAATTTTGTTTTTTCTCCATTTTCTCTCTGCCACCCTGCATTGTCTTTTGAGTTGTTTAATTTCCTCATTCCTCCATGGAGTAATTGGTTTTGTAGGGAGTTTCTTGGATTTTAAAGGAGCGATAGAATCAAGCGCTGACTTGAGTTTGCTATTAAAATTTTCAAAAATAAAATCACAGGGGGCAGGTAGAACAATAGGAGAATATTTCTCTAAAACATCAATAAAATTTGCAGCCACTTCAGGGGTGAGATGACGTTTCCTCACAGCTCTTACCGAGGTCTCCCGCTGGGTAAAACTGGTGATATTAAAAAACACACAGTAATGGTCAGAAACAGCCAAGTCAATGACAGAAGACACAGCTGTGGACAGGCCATACGTGATGACCAGGTCCAGACTGTGTCCTCTGTCGTGAGTTGGCTGTGTGACGTGTTGGGTAAAATCCATATAATTAAGAACATTTAAAAAATCCCTAGCAACAGGGTCTAAAAGATTATCTATGTGTAGATTAAAATCACCAGTTAAAAGAATCATATTAAAAGAGCTATGTAAAAGTGATAAAAACTCAGAAAATTCCTTAACAAAAAGAGGGCATTTTTTGGGGGGTCTGTAAATAGTGACACATAAAATGGGGGGATTGCTAAAAACAACTGCATGGTGCTCAAAAGTGGGGAATGGATCAAATAAAATAGGTTTGGTGGCAATAGTGTTTGTACATATGGAAGCAGTGCCACCTCCCCTTTTCCCATTCCTTATTGAAAAGGTGCTGCTAAAATTAGGTGGGGAGGCCTCAGCAAGAACCGCGGTCGCATCTGTACCCAGCCAGGTTTCAGTTAAAAACAAACAATCAAGATTATTATCTAAAATCAGGTCATTCACAATAAAAGACTTCTTCTGCAGAGAGCGGACATTTAAAAGAGCCATGTTTATTGTGGTTTGAGATGGATTAGCTGTGGACTGTGGGGGGGCTTTGGGGAGGGGTTTTAAAACGTTAATATGGACAGGATAATTCCTGTCCATATTAACGGGATAATTCCATGGAGGGTTGTGTTGTGTCCGCTCTCTGCTAGTGATGACAGGGATGGTTTGTGAGGGGGGCGTGGAAACGATAGGAGGGGGAGTGTTGGCGGAGGCTGCACCTGCGCGTGATTGACGGGAAGCAAACCGTCAATCACGCGCAGGTGCGGAGTGGACTGCCAGGGACATGTTCTTTGTGAGCAGACGGCTGCCCCTCAAGTTCAGATGTAAGCCGTCGACTCGGAAATGAGAGGGTCGGTCCATAAAAAGGCTAAAATTGTCAATAAAAGAGGTTAGAGGTCTACATACGGATTTAAGCCAGCAGTTCAGATGGAAGGTCCTGCTAAAATGTTCATCGCCACGATTCAGCGTGGGGAGGGGGCCCGAGATGAACACAGACACACCCCATGGTCTCAGAACGCTGAGGAGTTCTTTAAAATCCAGTTTTGTACGCTCCGAAAGACGCGTCTCCACCGATTCTGCATCTTTTCGTTAAAAATAAGTTCAACACAACAGATCAATGATCATCACCTCGATTCTCCCCCGCGGCCGCACCGCGCTGTGGGGAGGACGAGCCGCGGGTCGGGGACACACGTAGTTTTTGGAGCAGAGAGCACGAGCTCTGCGCACACAGGCAGCGTGAGTCTCCGTGAAACTCCGCCCACCCTCTCCCCTGCTCCTGCTGCGTGAGCGACACCGCGGAGCTCATTCAGTCGAGTAACGAGCCACTTTGTTGACCCAGTAACGATAACGTAACGACGGGGAGAGTAATGAATTAGATTACTCCGTTACTGAAAAAATAACGGCGTTACCTAACGCCGTTATTTTAAACGGCGTTATTCCCAACACTGCATATAGCCTACCTACCATGTTGTTTAAATAACATGTTTTAACTTTAAACAAATCTGATGGACTTCTCTGAGGACAGCTCTGTATGAAGCTTTAGAAAAAATAGCATCATGTCACTTTAACAGCACCTTATACTGAATTTAGAGTTGGTTTAGAGCAGGCAAAAGGCAAACAGTAGATTTACTAGTGTGGCAGGGACAGGTGTGGTCACCACACCTATAAAAGAGGGAGTTGTACATGCCCACTTCCTCTTCCTGAGCAGGCCTGTGCACATGTTGCTTTCTGGTGAGCTGAAGACGTGTTGAAGTTTTAAGACTTTTATGTATCATTGTAAACGAAACACTGATGTACATTGTTTTATATTCTTTAAGGGTCCTAACAGTCCAGTCTAAAGGTATGCTTTTATATTGTAACTGTTTGTTGTTTTTACTAATTGCACTGTGCTTTTATAGGCTCAGTGCTGGTTGCCGTTTAGTTTTTAGATAGTTTACTGTGCCGTTTTATTCATTTTAAACAATAGTTGGTGTTGGTCCAATCTACCGACAGCTGGGGTGACAGGGGTCCACTTTAGGTGGTGGTTTTATTTGTAGTTTTGGTGGTGGTGGCACATGTGATTTCTGTTATGGAAATGGTGTTCATTTGTGTTTGATCTTGCATTTGTTTTTCACTAATAGAATACCTCTCACATCCCAGCTCGAGGCCACACCATCCTAATTCCAATTCAACAACTACTTTTAGTATTTTTGTCATTAACTGAAAATAAACTCTGCCTTAGGGCTGTTGGACCCCACACTGACTGTCTGGCTTTGTCATTAAAGCTCACCTGTTCTCTAAACACCTTGCTAGTGTTACACTAGATTAGCATGAGCTTTGAACTGCATTGTTTTCAATTTTTGTTAACAATCGCAAATGCCTCCAATTAAATATGCGCGAAAATGCGGGTCATTAACCTGACAAGTGTTCACAGTAAACGTGAATACAGCCATTATAATCACTGTAGTAAACCTACATGATGACAGAAAGCCAATGTCACGTGTTGTAGCCTTTAGCCTGTTAGAAGCTATATATGCTACGCTATTAAATTGAAAGTTATAAATCTTTTGCAACACTCACCACTCAGATGTAGCGACATCCATCAGAAAAAGAGTCATGTTAATCCTGACTCAAAATCATGTCCTTGGAGGCCGTTTAAGTCCCGTTTGTAACAGAAGCAACTTGGTGTCTCTGTGGTGTCCAAGTGTCCGCTCCACTTTGTTTAAACTGAGTAAAAACATACTTTCTTTTGGAGACGTGTGAATGTATGCAGGAGTGTCTTTATTTTTAGGAGCCACTGTGTATTTCAGATAATTTGAATGAACTGTTGCCCCAGTCAGGTCAGTGCAGCCCGTCTACACTGCTGCTGCATTCAAGTGCGCTACATCATGGCACAGTAAATAATTAGAAGAAATAAAGGAAGAAAAAAAATATCGGCCGATATTTTCCCATATCGGACCTATACCGATATGTGAAAATATGACAAATATACACACTATACAGATAATACACACTTGAAACACTCGTGCTCGCTTTAACACTTATGTTAAAGCCTTTGAGTCGTGATGTTCCTCACACAGATTTCTCAGTGGTCACACTCTCCCATCATCAAAACAAGATCTTAAAACTTTAATTGTAAATGGTCACATTTATATATCGCTTTTCTACAAGCACATGAAAACGCTTCATCCACGAACCATCCTTCCATTCAGACTAGGGCTGGGCGATATGGACCGAAAGTCATATCCCGATATATTTAGGTTGAATATCGATATACGATATATATCCCGATATTATTTCCACAAAGTGAGAGCTGTGAAATTAAATGTTAAGTCAAAGTCACTGCCAAATAGGAGTGTTTTAATATTTAATATTGCGATTTTTATTTTATTTTTCTTCTACCCCATTTACTGTTAATAACTTTATGTTGCATATAACTAAACTAAAGCCTAAACTGAGACAATGAAATATGACTTATTATTATACTTTTTAGTCCTTAATAATCATGAAATATAATAAATAAATAAATAGCCCAAATAATTTCTTGATGTATGCTCTTGATTTAACAGTTTTAGTCAGTTCTTTATCCAAAGCATTCCCAAACATAAGCCTCCTAACCTGAGCCACAAACGACTCTTTACTCTTTACAAGCAGCACAGGCTCATCATCTCTGCTCATCATCAGAGCGGGTTTAATTTACTTCAATGGTACAGCAATGGTATCACTGGAGTGATTAGCGTTGCGGCTAATTCAAAGCTAATGGGGGAAAAGAAATAGTCCTTCACGGTGGCAGCATTATAAACGCTGATATTTTCACAGTACATCCACGATCTACTGCAAACCTTAATTAGACTGAAGTAAACAAAAGCACATGGCGCAGCGCACGTAAACAAAAGCACATGGCGCAGCGCACGTAAACAAAAGCACATGGCGCAGCGCACGTAAACAAAAGCACATGGCGCAGCGCACGTAAACAAAAGCACATGGCGCAGCACACGTCACAGCCATATCTCGCCGCTACATTCACTTCTATCCAAACCATCTCCAAATGATTGAGCCACTGGTTTTACCAACCAAGGGGCTCTCCTCCACACGCTTCACAGACATTGTTGCTTTCTTCATGTTTGTAGAAGAGTGCCAGCGGAGTGTCTGTTCCTGCCCCCCCTCTCTCCCCTCTCCCCCCTCTGTGCATGAAAGACGAGGGGCGGGGCCGGGGCGCTGGGAGCAGTGCAGTGCCTGAAGCAAGTATTACAGCGCAAATTTGGACTATATCGATATATACGATATGGTCTAATTCCATATCTCTTTTTAAAATATATCGATATATCTTAAATATCGATATATCGCCCAGCCCTAATTCAGACTCTCATTCATACACCAGTGTCAGACACTGGAGGACACAATGACAATGTGCACTTTCGAACCGCCAACCCTCCAGTGACGAGACCCCCGCTCTACTATCGAATGCAACACTAGAGCTATTGACTTTGCAGAAGCTTACTGAAACATTGCCAAAAATGCTGCTATACCAAATATTATAGTGTGACCTTTTTTAAGTTTACCCTTTTTTGGTCAGGCAGTGTATATCAGTAATATTTACAGATTTGCTGTTTATTAAATGTTTCATTGAATGGATGGATGGATGGATGAATCCATATAATTCTTTATTTCTTTGGAAGTTTATTTGGAAGTGTCATATGACACAAGTCACCCAAAGCGCTTCACATAGTGTCGGAGATTTGTTCTTCATTCTACACGGTGGTTGTGTATGTAGCAGAGGTGGGAGTAAATCACGAAATGCAAGTCTTGAGTCAAGTCCAAGTCGTGAAGGTCCAAATCCCAAGTAAGTCCAAGTCCGTTGGTTATGGTGTGAAGTCAAGTCACACTATAGTCGGCAAGTCACCTCAAGACCTGGAATACTAGGGCAGTATTTTAAGACAGGGGGCTTCTTCACACACAAAACACGAGCTGCTTTCCAATGCAGTTTGAAAGATAAATATTAAATAATATTTTTTAATTGTTGCTTATTCTGACCATTTCTGAGTCAGGGGTTCCCCTATGCCCCAGCCTCTGTATGATCGGATTCACCCCTGCTCAAAATAGCCACTAAATGCTGTACAAACATTTGTGTGATGCCCGCGCTTGTGTTTGTGCTCAGATGAGAGCGAAAGAGGATTTGCATCGCACATTCTAATCATCTACCTCAGGTTTATGTCAAAAACACGGCCAAGGTATAACGGACTCTATTCGGTAATCAAACTACTGTTTGATTACCGAATTAGCTCCAAGATTACTGTCAATCTAACTATTAACTATCATGTGAAATGTCTGGAGGCGCTGCATGAGCCATACAGTCCCTTGTTTCGCACGTGTTCCTGTCCTCATTAAACTTCTCTGAAGTTTATGAATCTTTGTCTCTTCACTCACTGTTGAATTGTTTTAATACATCCAAAGACACTCACATTCCTTCTGGCCTTTTCCCGCTGTATTGATTGGAAGCGCTGTGTCGGGAAACCGAAAAACGATGTGGCTACTTATCATAGATGTGCTGGTTTTAAGCACTGAATCCTGTTGTCTTTCATCAGTTAAACTAGACTCAATAATAATATAATATTATAGTAAGTCATTACAAGCCATTGGCTTGTCATTTCAAGTCACAAAAGGCATGTCCTAAGTCAAGTCTTTCTGTAGCATTGGTCAAGTAAGTCTCAAGACGCGAAAATTGTGTCTGATTTGAGTCAGGTCATGTGACTGGAGTCTCCCACCTCTGGTATGTAGCTTCAGTTTCCCCTGGGGTAGACTGACAGAAGCAACTGCACACATCTGATCACCACCAATCATTCACACACACATTCATCCCTATTGCACATGTTTCTAGAGGTAGCAGAAACCGGAGTATCCACAGGAAACCTACGCTGTACAGGAGGACACAGAAAGGCCTCGTCTAGGTTGGAATCGAACCCGGGAGCTTTTATCTGTGAAGCACGAGCGCTACTGTGCTATCTTTCAGAATACAGGGAAGTGAACATTTAGATTTGCTTAGTATCTCTTTTTTAATGATTAAAAAGCTGTGATTGATCAATATTAAACAATTCTAGTTTCAATATCTTGCCATATAGCATCTGCAGGACATAAAAAGAATAGGTGGATACCATTTTTGGAAGAAAACATTTTTGTTGCACAAATATTAAGTTAGTTAATATACTGTATTTGCATTCTGAGATAACTTTATTATTGGAGAATTGTCTTGCGTAGAGTAAAATGGTTTAAGGAGACCGGTGAGTCCTAAATTCCCGTGGTCGGATCATCATGGTGGTGGCCTTCAGGGAGTAGAAGTCCGAGTCTCTCCACGAGAACCAGACGAGACCATCAGGACCAAGGAGGTTCTGGGCCCGAAGAGAGTACAGTCCACCCTGAAACCAGACAGACCAGGGTTAGACCAGGATCATAACCAGCAAGATCATCATCACCACCAACATCATCACAACCAGGATCATCACATCAACCTCATCACCACCATGATCAACACCAACATCATGACCACCAGGATCATCACCATCAACATCATCACCACCATGATCAACACCACCACCAATATCATCACCACCAAGATCATCACCACCATGATCAACACCACCACCAATATTATCACCACCAAGATCATCAACATCATCACCACCATGATCAACACCACCACCAACATCATCACAACCAGGATCATCCTCATCAACCTCATCACCACCATGATCAACACCACCACCAACATCACCACCAGGATCATCACCATAAACATCACCACCATGATCAACACCACCACCAATATCATCACCAGGATCATCAACATCATCATCACCATGATCAACACCACCACCAACATCATCACAACCAGGATCATCCCCATCAACCTCATCACCACCATGATCAACACCACCACCAACATCATCACCACCAGGATCATCACCATCAACATCATCACCACCATGATCAACACCACCACCAATATCATCACCACCAGGATCATCAACAACATCACCACCATGATCAACACCACCACCAACATCATCACCACCAGGAACATCACCACCAACACCCCCACTAACATCATCACCACCAGGATCATCACCACCATGATCAACACCACCACCAACATCATTACCACCAGGATCACCAACACCCCCACTAACATTATCACCACCAGGATCATCACCACCATGATCAACACCACCACCAATATCATCATCACCACCACCATGATCAACACCACCACCAACATCATCATTTCCAGGATCATCAACGTCATCACCACCATGATCAATACCACCACCAACATCATCACCATCAACATCATCACCACCATGATCAACACCACCACCAATATCATCACCAGGATCATCAACATCAACACCACCACCAACATCATCACAACCAGGATCATCCCCATCAACCTCATCACCACCATGATCAAAACCACCACCAACATCATCACCATCATGATCAACACCACCACCAATATCATCACCACCAGGATCATCAACATCATCACCACCATGATCAACACCACCACCAACATCATCACCACCAGGAACATCACCACCAACACCCCCACTAACATCATCACCACCAGGATCATCACCACCATGATCAACACCACCACCAACATCATCATCACCACCACCATGATCAACACCATCACCAACATCATCACCACCAGGATCATCACCATCAACATCATCACCACCATGATCAACACCACCACCAACATCATCATCACCACCACCATGATCAACACCACCACCAACATAATCACCACCAGGATCATCACCATCAACATCATCACCACCATGATCAACACCACCACCATGATCAACACCAACATCATGACCACCAGGATCATCACCATCAACATCATCACCACCATGATCAACACCACCACCAATATCATCACCACCAAGATCATCACCACCATGATCAACACCACCACCAATATTATCACCACCAAGATCATCAACATCATCACCACCATGATCAACACCACCACCAACATCATCACAACCAGGATCATCCTCATCAACCTCATCACCACCATGATCAACACCACCACCAACATCACCGCCAGGATCATCACCATAAACATCACCACCATGATCAACACCACCACCAATATCATCACCAGGATCATCAACATCATCATCACCATGATCAACACCACCACCAACATCATCACAACCAGGATCATCCCCATCAACCTCATCACCACCATGATCAACACCACCACCAACATCATCACCACCAGGATCATCACCATCAACATCATCACCACCATGATCAACACCACCACCAATATCATCACCACCAGGATCATCAACAACATCACCACCATGATCAACACCACCACCAACATCATCACCACCAGGAACATCACCACCAACACCCCCACTAACATCATCACCACCAGGATCATCACCACCATGATCAACACCACCACCAACATCATTACCACCAGGATCACCAACACCCCCACTAACATCATCACCACCAGGATCATCACCACCATGATCAACACCACCACCAATATCATCATCACCACCACCAACATCATCATTTCCAGGATCATCAACGTCATCACCACCATGATCAATACCACCACCAACATCATCACCATCAACATCATCACCACCATGATCAACACCACCACCAATATCATCACCAGGATCATCAACATCAACACCACCACCAACATCATCACAACCAGGATCATCCCCATCAACCTCATCACCACCATGATCAACACCACCACCAACATCATCACCACCAGGATCATCACCATCATGATCAACACCACCACCAATATCATCACCACCAGGATCATCAACATCATCACCACCATGATCAACACCACCACCAACATCATCACCACCAGGAACATCACCACCAACACCCCCACTAACATCATCACCACCAGGATCATCACCACCATGATCAACACCACCACCAACATCATCATCACCACCACCATGATCAACACCATCACCAACATCATCACCACCAGGATCATCACCATCAACATCATCACCACCATGATCAACACCACCACCAACATCATCATCACCACCACCATGATCAACACCACCACCAACATAATCACCACCAGGATCATCACCATCAACATCATCACCACCATGATCAACACCACCACCAACATCATCACCACCAGGAACATCACCACCAACGCCCCCACTAACATCATCACCACCAGGATCATCACCACCATGATCAACACCACCACCAATATCATCATCACCACCACCAGGATCACCACCACCAGGCTCAACACCACCAACATCATCACCACCAGGATCAACACTACTACCTAGTGCAGACCGATTGTTTGTTTGTATACTTTATGATCAATTCAGACCTAGTGCAGACTGATTCAGACCTAGTGCAGACTGATTCAGACCTAGTACAGACTGATTCAGACCTAGTGCAGACTGATACAGACCTAGTGCAGACTGATTCAGACCTAGTGCAGACTGATTCAGACCTAGTACAGACTGATTCAGACCTAGTACAGACTGATTCAGACCTAGTACAGACTGATTCAGACCTAGTGCAGACTGATTCAGACCTAGTACAGACTGATTCAGACCTAGTGCAGACTGATACAGACCTAGTGCAGACTGATTCAGACCTAGTGCAGATCGATTCAGACCTAGTGCAGACTGATTCAGACCTAGTACAGACTGATTCAGACCTAGTACAGACTGATTCAGACCTAGTGCAGACTGATTCAGACCTAGTACAGACTGATTCAGACCTAGTACAGACTGATTCAGACCTAGTGCAGACTGATTCAGACCTAGTGCAGATCGATTCAGACCTAGTGCAGACTGATACAGACCTAGTGCAGACTGATTCAGACCTAGTACAGACTGATTCAGACCTAGTGCAGACTGATTCAGACCTAGTGCAGACTGATTCAGACCTAGTGCAGACTGATTCAGACCTAGTGCAGACTGATTCAGACCTAGTGCAGACTGATACAGACCTAGTACAGATCGATTCAGACCTAGTGCAGACTGATACAGACCTAGTACAGATCGATTCAGACCTAGTGCAGACTGGTTCAGACCTAGTACAGACTGATTCAGACCTAGTGCAGACTGATACAGACCTAGTGCAGACTGGTTCAGACAGTACATACCTGGTAGTAGACTCCGTTGAGATTGGCCTGGTAACAGTGCCTGAACCACCAGCCGCTGTGGCAGACTTCGGCGCAGAGGTGCCCAGAGTCTGGTGTCCCGAAGTCCTGACCATCGTGGTACCACCCAAATGAGTCTGAGACGGAGCCCGAGAACCCTGACACATGAAGGCGGAACCGGCCCTGCTCCGACTCGATACTGAGGAGAGAAAGAGTTTAGGTCTGGTTTAGCCATCAAAAACCCTATGGAGCAAAAAAGGTCTTGATCAATTCTGGAGATCACATTTGTCTGGTTTATGGTGTATGAATATAATCTCGAGATCCAACAGGTCAGTTGTTTTGTGCTATTAAACTTGAGTTACACTTTTGTGGACAGTGGGACCAGACAGCTTTACTTTCTTTATATGTAGACCAGGACTGTCTTTGTGCAATGGACTGGACTGGCGAGACCAGGTTTGTGAAAACTCTCTTCGTGACACAGAAAATATTACTACAGCTCGTTGTCATTATCTTGACTGTTAGTTACTTGTAGAGAAAACACATTTTGTGGAATTTGACTTGAAATTGAATCTGTTCAATGCAAACTGACCCTGACTGAATTAAACTGGTTCAATGTGGATTCATTGCCTGACCAGCCAGACGCTTCTCTTTTCTGTTCAAAAGAAGAACCGTCTGGGCAGCTGCTCCCAATCATTTCTCAATTTGACCATTCAAGGACCGAGAGGCGGAAGTTCATCGCACTAAGAGACGGAAGCTGTCAGTCTTCCAAAACATTAAAAATGGTTTGCGCAGCGACTGATGCAATGTTTTCTTCTGCTCTTTCGTCTGTTTTAAATAAGAAACGGTGTTGTACTGGCAGACATGCCATCCCTTTCTTTATGTTTACTGAAAAGGCTTCCCGCAGCTTGTTACTGCGTCATAACTGTCATTTCTCTAATTGGTTGAGTCCGTCTGTCAATCACGCCCACCGGGAAATCGATGAGATCACGCTTGCTCCTAAACTACTTATCTTTGAAAAAGCTTTGAAAAAACATGTAGTTTGGCTGGCCATGCAAGAGAACTCAGCTTGTCAGGGTTTAATCACGCTGTTATAAAAATGCATTGAGACCTAATGTGGCTCCTGCGGGGCATCTACCCCTTATTCTGACAACCCTCCATTTAAGGTGCATTAAGTTGCCTTGTGTACGAAATGTGCGATATAAATAAAGTTGCCTTGCCTTGCCATTTAGACAGCCCTCCAAACCAAAACCCAGTCATTCCGACAAACCTCCATTGCGATGTCCCCCCAATCTGACACTTTTTGATACCCCCATCCCAACAATAGTTTTGAGCGTAGCCTGTTTGCCATGCAATGCCAGAGGGGGCGTGTGTGACCTCGGACAACATGCTTAGGGTTAGGGTTAATAATAATTATCTTGTGTGTCGGAATGGCAGGACGTTGCACAAAAGGTAAAGTGTCACCACTCTGAGAAAGGGGAGAGAAAATGTCGGAGTGACGGGATGTTGGATAAAAAATGCCCACACTCCAATAATTAGACCTCAATGTCAGAGTGGGGAGGGAGTGTCGAATGGCAACGTGTAACCCTCCTGCAGCAGGTGCGCACACGTGTGGTTAATGAATGCACGTGGCCTGGTTTATAGTGGGTGAACGCGGCATACAGAGGAAGTGGAGTCCAACACACATATTTGTGGAAAAAGGACACAGGAGATCATCTGTCTGAATTTGGAGCAACATAACCTCACCTCTACTACGTCATAGTAGAGGTGGAAAGAGGAGGAGAATCCTTTATGACAACAGAGTTATGAAGTGACATTCCTGAGCCCAGGCATTCAGATCAGAGGAATTATATATATATATATATATATATATATATATGTATATATATGTATATATATATATATATATATACCTTTCTGTATGGAGTTTGCCTGTTCTCTCCGTGTCCGCATAGGTTTCCTCCGAGTACCTCTAAGAACATATACAATAGGTTAATCCTCTAGCCAGGGGTTTCTGATCATTAGCTTGGCTCCACATCATGGAGATGGGTCCCCGGGCGCCGGCCCACGCTGGCAGTTTACTGCTCCCACAGTTTGTCCCAACAGCATTGAGGATGGGTGAAATACAAAGAATGGATTTCCCTACGGGGATTAATAAAGTATAGTTTAACATCACATGACTTAAATGGGATTTTATCATGACATGAGATTGGGCAGACAGGTACTGCACACTCCAAACTACATATTGAAGAAGAAGATCTTTATTTATATAGCGCCTTTCACAGACATGGTCACAAAGTGCT
Organism: Proterorhinus semilunaris; assembly: GCA_021464625.1. NCBI lineage: Eukaryota > Metazoa > Chordata > Actinopteri > Gobiiformes > Gobiidae > Proterorhinus > Proterorhinus semilunaris. Next base: position 801,266 of record CM038355.1, on the reverse strand, counting down.
TCACATGAGAGCATTTTACATTCACTCCACACTCAGTGTTCAGTTTCCCCTGGGGGAGACTGACGGAAGCACTGTCACGACTGAACACATCTGCGCCAACGGTCCCTCTGACCACCACCATACATTCTCACACATATCATTGTACATGTTTTTGGTGGCAGGGGAAACCAGAGTACCCGGAGGAAACCTACGCAGACATGGGGAGAACATGCAAACTCCACACAGAAAGGCCCCGTCCAGGTGGGAATCGAACCTGGGACCTTCTAGCTGTGAAGTGAGAGCACTAACCGCTGTGCTACCGTGCCGCACAAATAATATCTGGGACAGGCAGGAGGGATGAAAGCGGGGCCACGTTTATGTTAAGTGTCAAGTGTCAGATAAAGGTAAAACATTTCCACTGTTGCCAAAACACAAGCTACAGCGTGTGCAAACCCAGAGGTTTTTTCAGAACCGCGCAGCAGCAGTGCAACCAAATAGAAGCAGTAACGCGATTTGACCGGTTAGGTGTGTAAGCACCTTTAGAACTTCATGTTCAGACAAAATATTTGGTTGTAGCATTTATTGGTGCCTTTCCTAGAACAGATTAAATCTAAACGCAGCCAAACCAAAGGTCTCTGGAGGTGAGGTCAGTACCTGAACTGCTCATAGAGGGCATGGTGGTGCACGTGGGTCCAGTCCAGTAGGTGAATCCTGAGGCTGCAGGACCTCTGAGTGACCAGTAGGTGGAGCGGTGTGTTTCCAAGCCAATGTTCGGAACGTAAATCTCCAAATCCGGCGCTGTACTCATCCCAACCACGATTAAAATTCAGCAAACCATCCCGGCGCCGTTGGAAAACCGTCCACCCTCCGCCTGCACAGAGACCGGGATTAGTCGACCAGGTGTAGATGCAGCCAGTGGCATAGGGCAGGGGTTCCCAAACTTTTAGGGCAGCGACCCCCAAAATGACCAATTTGGGACTCCCCACTGTAAAATATAATCAGTCAGTCAGGTGCACAGCTTTAAAATCTGGTTTATTAATGTTTGTTTTGATATTTCACTATTACTTATTGCTGTATGCACAGAAATTCTTGACTCTGTAGCTCCACACAAAGCTCAGCGCCCCAGAGCCAAGCCTGTACCATGGCTCAACGACAGTACGCGTGAGGCCAGACGTATATGTCGGCAGGCAGAGAGGAAGTGGAAAAAGGATCGGCTACAGGTGTCATATGAAATCTTAGTTGGCAGCTGGAAAACTTATCAAAAAATGGTCAGACTGCAGAAAATCAAATATTTCTCTGATGTTGTCCAAAGAAATGCAAATAATCCACGTGTTTTATTTCAAACCATTGGGTCTGTTTTAAACCCGCCCCAATCTACTTTTGTCCAATCTAGCACTCAAAGTTTTGAAGATTTTTTGTCTTTTTTCACAAACAAGGTTGCGCTTATTCGTTCAAGCATATTGCCCCCTTCTATTGACTTCTGCATAAATCAGCCCTGCTCAGCGGTTTTTACACGGTTTGAGCCAATGTCTTTGCAGTCTCTAACTAAAATTGTCAGTCAAATAAAACCCTCATCTTGTCAGACCCGGTCCCTCCGAGGTTGTTCAAACATGTGTGGGAAACAATTGGTGCTTGTGTTTGTGAAATTGTGAACAGTAGCCTTGTTTCAGGAGTTGTCCCTTCCTTTTGTAAACAGGCTGTAATTGAACCACTTCTCAACATTGTCTCTAATTATCGGCCGATTTCCAAACTTCCTTTTTTATCTAAACTGTTGGAAAAAAGTGTGCTCTGTCAATTACAGCCCTTTCTTGATGCACATGGTGTGTCAGACATGTTCCAGTCAGGTTTTAAAAGTTTGCATAGCACTGAATCCGCACTTTTAAAGGTTTTTAATGACCTGTTTTTAGTGACTGACTCGGGTAGTTCTGCCATTTTAGTGCTTTTAGACCTGACTGCTGCTTTTGACACGATTGACCACACAATTCTTTTAGACCGACTCCGAGACAGTGTGGGTGTCAGGGGGACTGCTTTAGACTGGTTCAGGTCATACCTCAGTGGGAGGTCTTTCTCCGTTAGGCTTGGGGACTCCACCTCATCCTCTGCCTTCCTGCGCTGTGGAGTTCCCCAGGGTTCAATTCTTGGCCCAGTTCTGTTTGCCCTTTATCTCCTCCCACTGAGTCAAATCTTTAAGAGGCACAGCATCTCATACCATTTTTATGCAGATGACTGTCAAATTTACTTGCCTCTTTCCAAGACAGCTAAAGGCCTCCTGACACCCTTGCTTGCCTGCCTGAGTGACGTCAAGGCTTGGTTGGCCCAAAATTTCCTCAGTCTTAATGAGGGGAAAACTGAAATTGTTATTTTTGGGCCCACTGACCCCTTAATGGACTTGGGCCCCTTTAAAGACAACGTTCTCCCCTCTGCCACCAACCTTGGCGTCACCATGGACAGTGATTTTAATTTTACTAAACAGATTAACACAGTCGTCAAGTCAGGCTTTTACCATCTTCGCCTTTTATCTAAAGTCAAACCGTTTTTATCTTTTAAACATTTTGAACAAGTCGTGCATGCTTTTATTTCGTCACGCCTGGACTACTGTAATGCTCTTTATACAGGCATTACCCAAAATGCACTCTCACGCTTACAGTTAGTCCAGAACTCCGCTGCACGACTTATTACTGGAGCTAAAAAGCGTGACCACATTTCACCAATCCTCGCATCTTTGCACTGGCTTCCAGTCAAATTTAGAATTGATTTTAAGGTTTTGTTGTTTGTTTTTAAAGCGTTGAACGGACTGGCCCCTCAGTACGTCGCAGACCTCATTGAAGTCTACACCCCAACGCGCGCTCTGAGGTCTCAGGGCCAGCTCCAGCTCGTGGTTCCTAAGACGAAACGTAAAACTCGAGGGGACAGAGCGTTCTCCGTCGTCGGCCCTAAGCTGTGGAACGCTCTGCCCCTCCACGTCCGAACAGCCACAACATTGGAGTGTTTTAAATCTCGTCTTAAAACCCACTTTTATTCTCTGGCTTTTAGCACCGCGTGAGTTGTGTGGTCCCTGTGTCTTTTTAAGTTTTAGTGTTTTACGATTTTTATTGATTTTATAAATTGATTATTTATTTATTTTTCTTTTCTTTTTTTTTTTATTCTATTTTTTGTGTACTTTTTTTGTGTGTGTGTGTGCAGCACTTTGGAACTGTTCTGTTGTTTAAATGTGCTATAGAAATAAAGTGGATTGGATTACTGCTTTCAATCAAAAATACATCAAATTATTTTTTTAAATATTTAGTTTTGAAAACCTCTCGCAATCCCCAGGGGGTCCTGGCGCCCACTTTGGGAACAATTCATGGGTAAAAAAAATGAATTGATTCAATTAAATTCCAACAAATTCTGGAGGAAAACATAACATTTGTGAACAAGCTTAAGTTAAAAAGCTACAAATATGTGAACGCACCTGAAAATCGGCCATGGATGACTTCAGACGTGTGTGCAAGACTGCCCAGAAATCTCTTAATTTTGGAAGACTTTTGCAAAACATCCTCAAACAAGAATTATAATTATTCTCTGACCGGACTGCAGAGGTCACGGCCGCTAAAACCAGTGTCAGTCAGCCGACACACGTCACAGCAACATCTGACTCTGAGGAAGACTGTTGAAGACTTTGAAGTAGAAGACTATGAGAGCCGTTACCACAGGTATTTAATAAAACTCTAGATTGACGTGTCAAACGTGGCGACCATCTTGTGACTGGCCAGCGAGGCTAACCCTTATAGGAGCAACACCAGGAGCAACATTTTCATTGATCCAATGGCAGAATGTGAGACACACTCATTGTTTTTGATTGGTTTATTACTTCTAAGTCTCATATGTCAGGATCAGCTCATTTCTTTGAAATGTCTCATTTTTAGTTGTGTTGTTTAACCATATTAGCATTGTTTTCTCCATTTATTCCCAGGGTTCAGTGTTAGCATTCCAGACCTTCTCTGCAGAATAAAACGGATGAACTGCTAAGCTCTTCCCAGAAGATGGTGAAAGACTGTCGTGGAGCAGAGGGTGGAAGAGCTGACCAGTGCAGGACACCACGCTCTGAAACAGGGACAAACCCAGGAGGCGCACCGTTTCAGAGGATCAGAAGAGACTGAAGCTAGCTAGGTGCTACAGTTTCCCCGACCTCCAAAAAGATGCTGGTCAGGTTGGCCCACATTGGTGGCGCGGCTCAGGACTAACACCTGAACACAATTTTGTTGTACACTTGTACAATGACAAATAAAGCACTTGGAGCTAAAGTCTATGCCTCCTATGCAACTGAAATAGCATTTGACATACTACAAAAATGTAATTTTCATGCCAGATATGACATGAGGCCAGTCATAGTTATGAAAGTGTCATGAAATATTCTCGAAAGTACTAATACACCTTGAACGTTTGTAATGTTTACAACCATAAACATTTTATTTTTTTTACTGAAAGTTCACACACAAGTAACAGACAACCGTGAAGCGAAAGCAAAATGATACACAATTCTGTTATTTTTCAAAAAATAGAAAAGTGAAAAGTGGGGCGTGCATAAGTATTCATACAGCATTTTCTGAGTGCATTAAATTGCCTTTATAACATTCCTAATGACTGCAGAAAGTTCACACCTCGCCCTAACCATTAAATAGAGGCCACCTGTGTGTAATCTACTCTCAGTATAATTCCAGCTGTTCTGTGAGGGCCTCAGAGCTATGGTCAGAGTGTATTGGTCACTAAACAACATCATGAAGGCCAAGGAGCTCACCAGAGAGGTCAGGGATAAAGCTGTGGAGAAGTTTAAAGCAGCGTTAAGTTATACAAAGATTTCCCAAGATTTCCCAATATACACAAATCTGGCCTTCATGGACGAGTGGCCAGAAGAAAGCCATTATTGAAAGGAGGCCATAAGAAATCCCGTTTGCTAGAAGTCATATGGAGGACACAGCTACCATGTGGAAGAAGGTGCTTTGGTCAGATGAGACAAAAATTGAACTTTTTGGCAGCGGGGTTATAGAATTCTATAGATATTATGTAACACAAGGCAGAGCAGGCTCTGTATTCTGCAGGCATCTAATGCAGCAGTTTAGTCTGGAGCATCAGCGCTATAAGTCAAGCTAAAGTTAGCATTTGATCTGTTACAGAAACAACAGGCCACAGAAAGATTTCATACAGTCACTGACCATACCACACACCTTTTATCATCCCGAAGACTTCACTTTGAGACGCAAAAGTGGGCAAGCGAGGTTCATGCAGAGCGAGGGAGGGGGAGAGCGCACATGGGTCGCACATTTCTCGTTACACAAATACACTTGTGAACAGTTTGTAGATTAAATATGTGCAATAGTGCATGGACAAAGAGAGTCTGTGTGTGTATCTCGTCGATGTTGTTCTGTCTAGTTCCTTGTGGCGTAGAGTAGATGCTATACGCGGCTGAATTACGATCTTGTCAAGACAAATCTGATTGGCCAATATGCATTGACAATAATAAAAAATAAATATTACTATTAAAATTATTCCTCTCTTCATCCTTCACCCAAACAAGGCTTTAGGCTTACAATGTTGTGGAACAGAATGAAACAGCTACCAGATATATTCATAAGCTATCATTTTATTGTCATTGCAATTTTTCAAGTTTCGCCACCAGGGGGTGCAGCAGCACCTGCAGCACCCCCACTTCCGGCACCCCTGCTTTTTGGCCCAAATGCAAAACGTTATGTATGGAGCAAACCTAACACTGCTCATCATCCTGAGTGCACCATCCCCAGTGTCAAATATGGTGGGGGAGCATCATGCTATGGGGCTGCTTTTCCTCAGTGGGGACTGGGAAGATTGTAAGAATAGTTGGGAAGATGGATGGAGCCAAATACAGAGACATTTTGGAGGAAAACCTTTTCTTTTTATGTTTATGGTTGTCAACATGACAAAATGTGCTAATGTTCAAGGTGTATTAGTACTTTCGAGAGGCACTGTAAACTTTTTTTATTTTTACTTTATTATATTGGTTTATTTGGTCGGGACAGTGCATGTTAATGAACATACATGGGTCTCATGCATGTAAACAAGCCACACCGGATTGTAGCCTTGGGCTAATTTCCATCCGTTGTCCCCCATGCGCACTCTCAAACACACTCTCATTCATCCTGGCCTATTGTACATCTTTTTAGTAGCAGGGGAAACCGGAGTACCCGGAGGAAATCTACGCAGACACGGGAAGAGCATGCAAACCCTACACAGAAAGGCCCCGTCCAGGTGGGAATCGAACCCGGCTCTTCTAGCTGTGAAGCACGAGCTCTAACCGTCAAAACAGATAAAACAGTTTATAAGAAATAAATGTTTTTTCCATTTGATTACATTGCACTGGGTTAGAAGGGCCAGACACAAGATGGCCACCAGAATCGCCATTCATTCCAACGTATTACTATTAAAGATCTTTGCTGAGTCACTGCATCCTGGAAGCCCTCATATGAAAGTGTCTGGGGAGAGGGAAGTCTTACCGTCTGTCTCCATGTCGCAGTAGACCGGAAGTGACACGCCTGGAGCCAGGACTACAGAGTAGATCCCAGAACGATGGACGCCATTTTGGATCAAAGACGCACAGTCCGAGGGACACGATGAGACCACAGGAACCGCTGGGGGAGAGAGGACAGGTATGACCATCAGAATCTACTACACGTGTACCTGGGCGTGTGATAATGATGGGCCTGACGTGCACACGTGTGTGTGGGAGTACACGTGTACCCGGGCGTGTGATAATGATGGGGCTGACGTGCACACGTGTGTGGGAGTACACGTGTACCTGGGCGTGTGATAATGATGGGCCTGACGTGCACACGTGTGTGTGGGAGTACACGTGTACCCGGGCGTGTGATAATGATGGGGCTGACGTGCACACGTGTGTGGGAGTACACGTGTACCTGGGCGTGTGATGCTGATGGGGCTGACGTGCACACGTGTGTGGGAGTACACGTGTACCTGGGCGTGTGATGCTGATGGGGGCTGACGTGCACACGTGTGTGGGAGTACACGTGTACCTGGGCGTGTGATGCTGATGGGGCTGACGTGCACACGTGTGTGTGGGAGTACACGTGTACCTGGGCGTGTGATGCTGATGGGGCTGACGTGCACACGTGTACCTGGGCGTGTGATGCTGATGGGGCTGACGTGCACACGTGTGTGGGAGTACACGTGTTCCCGGGCGTGTGATGCTGATGGGGCTGACGTGCACACGTGTGTGGGAGTACACGTGTACCCGGGCGTGTGATAATGATGGGGCTGACGTGCACACGTGTGTGGGAGTACACGTGTACCTGGGCGTGTGATGCTGATGGGGCTGACGTGCACACGTGTGTGGGAGTACACGTGTACCTGGGCGTGTGATGCTGATGGGGGCTGACGTGCACACGTGTGTGGGAGTACACGTGTACCTGGGCGTGTGATGCTGATGGGGCTGACGTGCACACGTGTGTGTGGGAGTACACGTGTACCCGGGCGTGTGATGCTGATGGGGCTGACGTGCACACGTGTGTGTGGGAGTACACGTGTACCTGGGCGTGTGATGCTGATGGGGCTGACGTGCACACGTGTACCTGGGCGTGTGATGCTGATGGGGCTGACGTGCACACGTGTGTGGGAGTACACGTGTACCCGGGCGTGTGATGCTGATGGGGCTGACGTGCACACGTGTGTGGGAGTACACGTGTACCCGGGCGTGTGATAATGATGGGGCTGACGTGCACACGTGTGTGGGAGTACACGTGTACCTGGGCGTGTGATAATGATGGGGCTGACGTGCACACGTGTGTGGGAGTACACGTGTACCTGGGCGTGTGATGCTGATGGGGCTGACGTGCACACGTGTGTGGGAGTACACGTGTACCTGGGCGTGTGATGCTGATGGGGGCTGACGTGCACACGTGTGTGGGAGTACACGTGTACTTGGGCGTGTGATGCTGACGGGGCTGACGTGCACACGTGTGTGGGAGTACACGTGTACCTGGGCGTGTGATGCTGATGGGGCTGACGTGCACACGTGTACCCGGGCGTGTGATAATGATGGGGCTGACGTGCACACGTGTGTGTGGGAGTACACGTGTACCTGGGCGTGTGATGCTGATTGGGCTGACGTGCACACGTGTACCTGGGCGTGTGATGCTGATGGGGCTGACATGCACACGTGTGTGGGAGTACACGTGTACCTGGGCGTGTGATGCTGATGGGGCTGACGTGCACACGTGTGTGGGAGTACACGTGTACCCGGGCGTGTGATAATGATGGGGCTGACGTGCACACGTGTGTGGGAGTACACGTGTACCTGGGCGTGTGATGCTGATGGGGCTGACGTGCACACGTGTGTGGGAGTACACGTGTACCCGGGCGTGTGATAATGATGGGGCTGACGTGCACACGTGTGTGGGAGTACACGTGTACCCGGGCGTGTGATAATGATGGGGCTGACGTGCACACGTGTGTGGGAGTACACGTGTACCCGGGCGTGTGATGCTGATGGGGCTGACGTGCACACGTGTGTGGGAGTACACGTGTACCCGGGCGTGTGATGCTGATGGGGCTGACGTGCACACGTGTGTGGGAGTACACGTGTACCTGGGCGTGTGATGCTGATGGGGCTGACGTGCACACGTGTGTGGGAGTACACGTGTACCTGGGCGTGTGATGCTGATGGGGCTGACGTGCACACGTGTGTGGGAGTACACGTGTACCCGGGCGTGTGATAATGATGGGGCTGACGTGCACACGTGTGTGGGAGTACACGTGTACCCGGGCGTGTGATAATGATGGGGCTGACGTGCACACGTGTGTGGGAGTACACGTGTACCCGGGCGTGTGATAATGATGGGGCTGACGTGCACACGTGTGTGGGAGTACACGTGTACCTGGGCGTGTGATAATGATGGGGCTGACGTGCACACGTGTGTGGGAGTACACATGTACCTGGGCGTGCGATAATGATGGGGCTGACGTGCACACGTGTGTGGGAGTACACGTGTACCTGGGCGTGTGATGCTGATGGGGGCTGACGTGCACACGTGTGTGTGGGAGTACACGTGTACCTGGGCGTGTGATGCTGATGGGGCTGACGTGCACACGTGTACCTGGGCGTGTGATGCTGATGGGGCTGACGTGCACACGTGTGTGGGAGTACACGTGTACCCGGGCGTGTGATAATGATGGGGCTGACGTGCACACGTGTGTGGGAGTACACGTGTACCTGGGCGTGTGATGCTGATGGGGCTGACGTGCACACGTGTGTGGGAGTACACGTGTACTTGGGCGTGTGATGCTGATGGGGCTGACGTGCACACGTGTGTGGGAGTACACGTGTACCTGGGCGTGTGATGCTGATGGGGGCTGACGTGCACACGTGTGTGGGAGTACACGTGTACCTGGGCGTGCGATAATGATGGGGCAGACGTGCACACATGTGTGGGAGTACACGTGTACCTGGGCGTGTGATGCTGATGGGGGCTGACGTGCACACGTGTGTGGGAGTACACGTGTACCTGGGCGTGTGATGCTGATGGGGCTGACGTGCACACGTGTGTGGGAGTACACGTGTACCTGGGCGTGTGATGCTGATGGGGCTGACGTGCACACGTGTGTGTGGGAGTACACGTGTACCTGGGCGTGTGATGCTGATGGGGGCTGACGTGCACACGTGTGTGTGGGAGTACACGTGTACCTGGGCGTGTGATGCTGATGGGGCTGACGTGCACACGTGTGTGGGAGTACACGTGTACCTGGGCGTGTGATAATGATGGGGCTGACGTGCACACGTGTGTGGGAGTACACGTGTACCTGGGCGTGCGATAATGATGGGGCTGACGTGCACACATGTGTGGGAGTACACGTGTACCTAGGCGTGTGATGCTGATGGGGGCTGACGTGCACACGTGTGTGGGAGTACACGTGTACCTGGGCGTGTGATGCTGATGGGGCTGACGTGCACACGTGTGTGGGAGTACACGTGTACCTGGGCGTGTGATGCTGATGGGGCTGACGTGCACACGTGTGTGGGAGTACACGTGTACCCGGGCGTGTGATGCTGATGGGGCTGACGTGCACACGTGTGTGGGAGTACACGTGTACCCGGGCGTGTGATAATGATGGGGCTGACATGCACACGTGTGTGGGAGTACACGTGTACCCGGGCGTGTGATGCTGATGGGGCTGACGTGCACACGTGTGTGGGAGTACACGTGTACCTGGGCGTGTGATAATGATGGGGCTGACGTGCACACGTGTGTGGGAGTACACGTGTACCTGGGCGTGTGATGCTGATGGGGCTGACGTGCACACGTGTGTGGGAGTACACGTGTACCCGGGCGTGTGATGCTGATGGGGCTGACGTGCACACGTGTGTGGGAGTACACGTGTACCTGGGCGTGTGATAATGATGGGGCTGACGTGCACACGTGTGTGTGGGAGTACACGTGTACCCGGGCGTGTGATAATGATGGGGCTGACGTGCACACGTGTGTGGGAGTACACGTGTACCTGGGCGTGTGATGCTGATGGGGGCTGACGTGCACACGTGTGTGGGAGTACACGTGTACTTGGGCGTGTGATGCTGATGGGGCTGACGTGCACACGTGTGTGGGAGTACACGTGTACCTGGGCGTGTGATGCTGATGGGGCTGACGTGCACACGTGTGTGGGAGTACACGTGTACCTGGGCGTGTGATGCTGATGGGGGCTGACGTGCACACGTGTACCTGGGCGTGTGATGCTGATGGGGCTGACGTGCACACGTGTGTGGGAGTACACGTGTACCCGGGCGTGTGATGCTGATGGGGCTGACGTGCACACGTGTGTGGGAGTACACGTGTACCTGGGCGTGTGATAATGATGGGGCTGACGTGCACACGTGTGTGTGGGAGTACACGTGTACCCGGGCGTGTGATAATGATGGGGCTGACGTGCACACGTGTGTGGGAGTACACGTGTACCTGGGCGTGTGATGCTGATGGGGGCTGACGTGCACACGTGTGTGGGAGTACACGTGTACTTGGGCGTGTGATGCTGATGGGGCTGACGTGCACACGTGTGTGGGAGTACACGTGTACCTGGGCGTGTGATGCTGATGGGGCTGACGTGCACACGTGTGTGGGAGTACACGTGTACCTGGGCGTGTGATGCTGATGGGGGCTGACGTGCACACGTGTACCTGGGCGTGTGATGCTGATGGGGCTGACGTGCACACGTGTGTGGGAGTACACGTGTACCTGGGCGTGTGATGCTGATGGGGCTGACGTGCACACGTGTGTGGGAGTACACGTGTACCTGGGCGTGTGATAATGATGGGGCTGACGTGCACACGTGTGTGGGAGTACACGTGTACCTGGGCGTGTGATAATGATGGGGCTGACGTGCACACGTGTGTGGGAGTACACGTGTACCTGGGCGTGCGATAATGATGGGGCTGACGTGCACACGTGTGTGTGGGAGTACACGTGTACCTGGGCGTGTGATGCTGATGGGGCTGACGTGCACACGTGTACCTGGGCGTGTGATGCTGATGGGGCTGACGTGCACACGTGTGTGTGGGAGTACACGTGTACCTGGGCGTGTGATGCTGATGGGGCTGACGTGCACACGTGTGTGGGAGTACACGTGTACCCGGGCGTGTGATGCTGATGGGGCTGACGTGCACACGTGTGTGGGAGTACACGTGTACCCGGGCGTGTGATAATGATGGGGCTGACGTGCACACGTGTGTGGGAGTACACGTGTACCTGGGCGTGTGATGCTGATGGGGCTGACGTGCACACGTGTGTGGGAGTACACGTGTACTTGGGCGTGTGATGCTGATGGGGCTGACGTGCACACGTGTGTGGGAGTACACGTGTACCTGGGCCTGTGATGCTGATGGGGGCTGACGTGCACACGTGTGTGGGAGTACACGTGTACCTGGGCGTGTGATGCTGATGGGGCTGACGTGCACACGTGTGTGGGAGTACACGTGTACCCGGGCGTGTGATGCTGATGGGGCTGACGTGCACACGTGTGTGGGAGTACACGTGTACCTGGGCGTGTGATAATGATGGGGCTGACGTGCACACGTGTGTGGGAGTACACGTGTACCTGGGCGTGTGATAATGATGGGGCTGACGTGCACACGTGTGTGGGAGTACACGTGTACCTGGGCGTGCGATAATGATGGGGCAGACGTGCACACATGTGTGGGAGTACACGTGTACCTGGGCGTGTGATGCTGATGGGGGCTGACGTGCACACGTGTGTGTGGGAGTACACGTGTACCTGGGCGTGTGATGCTGATGGGGCTGACGTGCACACGTGTACCCGGGCGTGTGATAATGATGGGGCTGACGTGCACACGTGTGTGTGGGAGTACACGTGTACCTGGGCGTGTGATGCTGATGGGGCTGACGTGCACACGTGTACCTGGGCGTGTGATGCTGATGGGGCTGACGTGCACACGTGTGTGGGAGTACACGTGTACCTGGGCGTGTGATAATGATGGGGCTGACGTGCACACGTGTGTGGGAGTACACGTGTACCTGGGCGTGCGATAATGATGGGGCTGACGTGCACACATGTGTGGGAGTACACGTGTACCTGGGCGTGTGATGCTGATGGGGGCTGACGTGCACACGTGTGTGGGAGTACACGTGTACCTGGGCGTGTGATGCTGATGGGGGCTGACGTGCACACGTGTGTGGGAGTACACGTGTACCTGGGCGTGTGATGCTGATGGGGGCTGACGTGCACACGTGTGTGGGAGTACACGTGTACCTGGGCGTGTGATGCTGATGGGGCTGACGTGCACACGTGTGTGGGAGTACACGTGTACCTGGGCGTGTGATGCTGATGGGGCTGACGTGCACACGTGTGTGGGAGTACACGTGTACCTGGGCGTGTGATGCTGATGGGGCTGACGTGCACACGTGTGTGGGAGTACACGTGTACCTGGGCGTGTGATGCTGATGGGGCTGACGTGCACACGTGTGTGGGAGTACACGTGTACCTGGGCGTGTGATGCTGATGGGGGCTGACGTGCACACGTGTGTGGGAGTACACGTGTACCTGGGCGTGTGATGCTGATGGGGCTGACGTGCACACGTGTGTGGGAGTACACGTGTACCTGGGCGTGTGATGCTGATGGGGCTGACGTGCACACGTGTGTGGGAGTACACGTGTACCTGGGCGTGTGATGCTGATGGGGCTGACGTGCACACGTGTGTGGGAGTACACGTGTACCTGGGCGTGTGATGCTGACGGGGGCTGACGTGTGCATGAGTACAGGCTTGCACATGGAGCGTAGGATCCTGGACAGGTTTTGGAGTTGGGTCTGCAGCTCGTGCATGAGCGCGCCGTGCACGTGGAGCAGTGTGGACACCTCGGAGTGACGGACCTCCAACGCCAACAGACGACCAATCACAGATGAGTTCACCGTCAAAAAGCCTTCAGACTGAAACACAGGGAACAGCTTTGGAAACTGCAGATCAGTCTCCGAACAACAACAAAACCTGCACAGTTTCTGGACCGTTCTCTGCGCCCCGTTTTGGGGATGGAGCATTTAGCAGAGCGAGGCTGCTCCATCTGTTCTTAAAGAACTACTGCAGAAGAATAACATCCCATACATGGACAATTTCTTAATATTTTTTAACAGGCCTGGACTTTTCAAAAAGGACAGACTACAGCCCGACTTCACCAGATCCACCTGTGTTCACAGAACATTGAACTAACAATAGAATCAGCAGCATGAAGGTCTCCCTCCTCACCCACCATTACGGATATTCCTGTCTTTACCAGCAGAGGGCGCCCCAAAGGTAAGACTACTCGCAGTGTTAATAATAATAACCTCAGATCTCTCACCAAAGCTCAGTCACCACATAGTTCCTTAAATACTCAGTCCCCGTCCACAGTGAACATGGCTCTTGTAAATGTCCACTCTCTGCCCAATAAGTCTGTTATTGTAAATGATTTGATTTTAGATCATAATCTTGATTGTTTGTTTCTAACTGAAACCTGGCTGGGTGCGGATGGGTGCTAATTTTAGCAGTGCCTTTTCTAACCAGAAATGGAAAAAAAGGAGGTGGCACTACCTCTACAAGCAGAAATACTCTTGCCACCAAACCTATTTTATTTGATCAATACACGAGTTTTGAGCACCACACAATTATTTTTAGTAACCCCCCGATTCTATGTGTCACTATCTATAGACCGCCCAAAAGATGTCCCCTTTTTATTAATAAATTCTCAGACTTTCTGTCAATTTTACACAGCTCCTTGCATTGCAGGAAGGCCGAGAGGAGATGGAGGAAATTCAAAATAACAATACATTTTCAAATATTCCGTGCTCAACAAAAGACAAAAGATCTTATACAGCAATAAGAAATGCAAGAAATAAATTATTTTCCACCATAATCACCAACCACAAAAATAACCCAAAAGTCCTATTCTCAACAATAGAAAATGTTTTAAATCCTGATTCTAACAGACCTCCTTTAAACCCCACAGACGCTCTCTGTGAGGCGTTTGCAGACCAGGGGAAAGATAGACACTCTTAGATGTAATATTTTATCTAACCAAAGTTACACGGCTTTAAATACATCTGGTTGTCTACTTGTTCCAGAGGAAACACTGCACAGTTTTGTCCAGGTTAATGCTGAGATGATAAAGTTTTCTCCTCAGTGAGGCCCACCACATGTCCTTTAGACCCGGTCCCAACCCCGTTTTTTAAAACATTCTATGGATCCTTTAAAGACGAACTTTTAAACATGATGAATTGCTCTCTTCAGACGGGGGTCTTCCCTGCTGCCTTTAAGGGGGCGGTGGTGAGGCCCCTGCTGAAGAAGAGCAATTTGGACCGTAATGATTTTAACTTTAGACCGGTATCCAACTTACCATTTTTAAGCAAAATCTTAGAAAAACTTGTCTTTATCCGACTTAATGATTTTATTAATGCACATAATATTCTTGAGAAACTCCAGTCTGGCTTTAGGGTAAACCACAGCACCGAGACGGCCCTTTTAAAGATCTTAGATTAAATTATGATTCCAAAAGGTTGACAGTGTTGGTTCTACTGGATCTGAGCACTGCCTTTGATACAGTCGACCATACTATTCTTTTAACTCGTTTAAAACACATCGGCCTCTCTGGTGCTGTCCACAAATGGTTTACATCCTACCTCACAGACAGGACATTCATGGTAAGTGTGGATACTTGCTCCTCCAAGGTCCATAATATTACATGTGGTGTGCCCCAGGGTTCGATTTTAGGGCCAGTGCTTTTTAACCTGTATATGCTCCCTCTTGGTGATGTCATCAGGAGACATGGAGTCAACTTTCATAGTTACGCTGATGATACACAGTTGTACATCTCCATGTCTCCTGATGACACCAGGCCAATGGAAAAAAGAGGATCTCAGGTTTACAACTTTTACACATGACACCGGTTTTAGAGTCGCTGCATTGGCTCCCCGTGTGTTTCAGGATCCATTTTAAAGTTCTTTTAATGGTTTTTAAATGTCTTAATGGTCTTGGTCCTTCTTATCTCTCAGAACTGCTTTTACCTTATGAACCTTCACGGCCCCTTCGCTCCTCCGGCAGGGGTCTCCTAGTTACTCCTAAAGTCAACAGAAGGACTCACGGCGAGGCCTCTGGAACGACCCGAGGAGGAGCTCTGGACCGCAGAGAACGTTCATGTTTTTAAGAGCAGGCTCAAGACCCACCTTTTTAGTTTAGCTTTTAACTCACAGCAATTTATTTAGTCCTAATGATATATTGTGTGTGTGTGTGTGTGTGTGTGTGTGTGTGTGTGTGTGTGTGTGTGCACGCGCATGCGCCTGTTTGTCTGTTTGTTGTCTGTAAAGCACTTTGTGATACCTTTCGGTATGAAAAGTGCTTTATAAATAAAGTTTGATTTGATTTGATTTAAAGCCCCACTGCTCAGCATTACAGGTTATAATATGTATCTGCGATGTCACCAGAGCTACTACACTTCATCTTCACTAGGGCTGAGATGGTTCTGGTTCTGGTGTTTGTTCTAAACACGGTGAGGCTATAAAATCACTATACTTTCATATTTTTTCATGCTTTAAAAACTCAGACTCATAGATCTATGTCTGCTTGACACATACATACCAAATATCTGTTATATTTTTATATTTTTAACTCTTTATGAGTAAAAATGCATTCTTAACTCCTCATTTTTGCTCTTGAAGAGTCAGTACTTGTATAACCTTTATAAATGTGATCCAAATTGAATGAGCTTCATTTGTTCATTTGCCCTAAGGGTTGGTCATACAATGGTAGTAACCTTGTTTTAACAGTTTTTAAATGTTTCTGTAGAGCCACACTAAAATGAACAAAATGCTGTCATCCCATTGAAAATCAATACAAATGTTCCACAGAAACTCTGTCTTCTGTCGTTTTATCTCTGGAGCAGTTTGGGAGTTCAGAGTTCAGAACAGAAACTGTTTTTAAGTCGACTCGACCTGGCCTGTAGATTCCGCAGTCTCCTCCCTGAAGGCATTACCGTGAAGAGACTGTGTGACGGGTGCGTAGGGTCCCTGGTGATTCTGACGGCTTTGCGGGTGAGACGGGTGGAGTACATGTCCTTAATGGAGGGGAGAGGAGCTCCACAGATCTTCTCCGTTGCTCTCACGATGCACTGGAGGCTCCTTCGGCAGGAGGCAGTGCTGGTGCCGTGCCACACAGTGCTGGAGCTGGTCAGGATGCTCTCTATAGTCCCTCTGTAGAAGAGCCACACAGTGATGGAGCTGGTCAGGATGCTCTCTATAGTCCCTCTGTAGAAGAACCACACAGTGATGGAGCTGGTCAGGATGCTCTCTAAAGTCCCTCTGTAGAAGAACCACACAGTGATGGAGCTGGTCAGGATGCTCTCTATAGTCCCTCTGTAGAAGTGCCACACAGTGATGGAGCTGGTCAGGATGCTCTCTATAGTCCCTCTGTAGAAGTTGCACATAACAGAGGCTGGGACTCTAGCTCTTCTTAACTTAGTAGAGACGCTGATTACTTTTCTTGACCAGAGATGTAGTGTGCATGGTCCAGGAAAGGTTCTCTGTGATGTGCAGACCCAGGAACTTAGTGCTGGTCACCCTCTCCACTGCAGCACCATTGATTGTTAGAGGAGCATGCTGGACCCGCGCTCTACGAAAGTCCACAACAATCTCTTTTGTCTTCTCCACATTTAGTTGTTCTGTGTGCACCACATGGCCAGACTGCTCACCTCACTCCTGTAGTTTGACTCGTCTCTGTTGTTGATGAGACCCACCACTGTTGTGTCGTCTGCAAACTTGATGAAGAGGTTTGAGTCGTACTTTGGAGCGCAGTCATGGGTCAGCCGAGTGAACAGGAGGGGGCTCAGCACACAGCCTTGGGGAGCCCCCGTGTTCAGTGGGATGGTTCTGGAGGACTTTCCTTCGACACGTACAGCCTGTGGTCTCCCCGTCAGAAGGTCCAGCAGCCAGTTGCACAGTGATGTGTTGATCCCCAGGTGGAGCAGTTTGTGTATTAGCTGCTGTGGGATTATAGTGTTGAATGCGGAGCTAAAGTCTAAAAACAGCATTCTAACATGAGAGTCCTTTGTTTCAAGGTGAGTGAGGGCTGAATGAAGCGCAGTGGAGATGGCATCTTCAGTTGAGCGATTGGACCGGTAAGCAAACTGGTCTGGGTCCAGGGTGGGAGGGAGAACAGACTTGATATGTTCCATGACGAGCTGCTCGAAGCACTTCATAAGAATTGGAGTGAGTGCTACTGGGCGGTAGTCATTAAAGCAGGAGGGTGGTGACTTCTTTGATGGTGGTTGCTTTAAGGCACGTTGGGACCACAGCCTGCTGCAGAGATGTGTTAAAAATGTCTGTGAAGACCTCAGTGAGTTCATCAGATCAGCGCAACCTTTCAGTACACGACCTGGTATGTTGTCTGGACCCGGTGCTTTGAGAACGTTGATCCTGCTCAGAGATCTTCTCACACTCTTTGTCGAGGAGGTTTATAGTCTGTGATGGTCTTTATCCCTCCCACAGACTCCGAGTGTCTCTGCTGTCTCTGAAGTGATCAGTTATCTTTTTGGAGTACTGCTTTTTGGCTTTTTTGATGCCGTGGGACAGGTTGGCCCTAGCCGTCCGCAGTTTCTCCTTGTCACCAGATTTGAAGGCAGCATTCCGAACCCTGATGAGCCTGAGGACTTAACTTGTAATCCAAGGTTTCTGGTTGGACCTGATAATGATGGTCTTAGAGTCTGTAACATCCTCAGTGCACTTGGTGATGTAGGCAGTGACAGTCTCTGTATACTCTGCACTTTGAGGTTTCTTTGAAATGTAAAGTGCAATATAAATAAAATGTATTATTATTATTACTCCTGGAGATCAGTGATATTGTTGTGAATGGCAGCCTGCTTGAACATATTCCAATCCGTTGTGTGAAAGCAGTCCTTGAGTTTCTCTAAAGAGTCTTTACTCCACACTTGAATCTGTTTCCTAACCGGTTTAGTGACTCTAACCAGTGGCCTGTATGCTGGCAGTAACATAATAGTTATGTGGTCCGAGGCACCAAGATGGGGGAGGGGGTGTGCCTTGTACGCTCCTTTTTTGGTGGTGTAAACCAGATCCAGGATGTTGTTTCCCCTTGTTGGAAATTCAATGTGTTGATAGACTTTGGGGAAAACGCTCTTTGGGTCTGCATGGTTAAAATCCCCAGCTAAGATGAGAAAGGCATCTGGGTGGGCTGTCTGTTGGTCACTGACACTCTGGAAAAGTTCATTCAGTGCCTCTTTCCTGTTTTTGAGGTTAGAGGTGGGCGGTATATAGACAGCCACAAGCAGTACAACAGTAAATTCCCTGGGCAGGTAGAAAGGGCGACACTTAATGATAATAAACTCCACGAGGGGTGAGCAGTGTCTGCAGACCACGGCAACGTCACGGCACCAGGCATCATTGATGTAGACACAGAGACCACCTCCCTGGGAGATCACTCTGTCCGCTCTGCAGCAGGAAAGCCCCTCAAGCTGGATTGCACTGTCCGGTATATTACCATTGAGCCATGTCTCAGTGAATATAAAAACACAACTGTCTTTCACCATCTTCCGAGAGGAGAGTAGCAGACGAATATAATCCATCTTATTGTCCAGTGAACGTACATTAGCCAGAACAAATCTGACCTTTAAAGACTAGAATTTCAGAACATCGATCCAATATACGTAACCATGACCCCAAGAGCCCTGTGGTGGTACACTTCTCATCAGCCCAGCACAATGTGAGCACTCTGAGGTATCTAGGAATAGAACAATTCAAAAACTCTAATAGAGGCGGTGATATCAACAACTTGCTTCTAAAAAGAGCGGCCCTCTGGATCTACACTCTAGACACACAAAGCCCAAAAGGTCTCAACGAACAGTTCGATTTACGTCCCGTCCTATGACTTGTACCACTATGTTCACACTCATAGTACAGTGCCTGAGTATTTGTTTTTGCCATACCTTCACTGTAGTAGTGTAGCCATGGTTGTTAATGTCCTACCCCGGGGTATCTCTAAACGCTTGTAAATATTTGTAAATATTCTTTTTACATGTGTATATGTAAATATTTATCGTTTCTTTGCACTATGTTGTGGTTGTACTGGTCCACCGTCTGATCAGCTGCGCCTGAAAAAATACCTCCATATGTGTATATATATTTGTCGGTCCCATTACGTGTTGACCAATGTAACATTTTCTAAAGATCCACCCATAGTCATGTGACTCATGACCCAATCAGCCCATGTGACTATAACAGGCATGTCAGAGCTGTTTTTGAAGTCTGATGAAGGGCTAAGACCCCGAAACGTCACTCTGCCGGTGTGAACAAAAAAAAACTGGTGAGCATCTACAGTCTCTTTTTCACTTTTCCCCCGTTTTGGGTGCTAAGTGTGATTTTTAGCACCCGTCGATCCATCCATCCATTTTCTTCTGCTTTATCCGGGGCCGGGTTGCGGGGGAAGCAGTCTCAGCAGAGATGCCCAAACTTCCCGATCCACGCACACCTCCTCCAGCTGTTCTGGGGGGACCCCGAGGCGACACCAGGCCAGCTTGGAGACATAGTCCCACCAGCGTGCCCTGGGCCTTCCACGAGGCCTCCTCCCAGTGGGACATGCCTGGAGCACCGCCCGAGGGAGGCGACCAGGAGGCATCCGGAACAAATGCCCTAGCCACCTTAGCTGGCTCCTTTTGACGTGGAGGAGTAGGGACTCTAGTCCGAGCTCCTCCCGGGTAACTGAGCTCCTCACCCGATCTCGGAGGGTGCGCCCAGCCACCCTGCGAAGGAAACTCATTTTGGCCGCTTGTATTCGGGATCTTGTCCTTTCGGTTATTACCCAAATCTCATGACCATAGGTGAGGGTGGGAACGTAGATTGATCGGTAAATCGAGAGCTTTGCCCCCTGACTCAGCTCCCTCTTCACCACAACGGTCCGATACAGCGACCGCATCACTGCTGACGCCGCACCGATCCGTCTATCGATCTCACGCTCCATCCGTCCCTCACTCGTGAACACGACCCCGAGATACTTGAACTCCTCCACTTGAGGCAAGGACACCCCACCGACCTGAAGCAGGGAAGCCACCTTTTTCCGGTGGAGAACCATGGCCTCAGATTTGGAGGTGCTGATCCTCATCCCGGCCGCTTCACACTCGGCTGCAAACCGCCCCAGTGCGCGCTGGAGGTCCTGATTTGATGAAGCCAACAGAACAACATCGTCTGCAAACAGCAGAGATGAGATTCTGAGGTTCCCAAACCGGACACCCTCCGGCCCCTGGCTGCGCCTAGAGATTCTGTCCATATAGGTAATGAACAGAACCGGTAACAAAGGGCAGCCCTGGCGGAGACCAACATGCACCGGGAACAGGTCTGACTTACTGCCGGCAATGCGAACCAAGCTCCTGCTGCGGTCATACAGAGAACGGACAGCCTTTAGTAGAGGGCCTCGGACCCCATACTCCCGGAGCACCCCCCACAGGGCACCACGAGGGACATGGTCGAACGCTTTCTCCAGGTCCACAAAGCACATGTGGACTGGTTGGGCGAACTCCCACAAACCCTCGAGCACCCGATGAAGGGTATAGAGCTGGTCCAGTGTTCCACGACCAGGACGAAAACCGCATTGTTCCACCTGAATCCGAGGTTCGACTATCAGCCGGATCCTCCTCTCCAGCACCCTGGAGTAGACCTTACCAGGGAGGCTGAGAAGTGTGATCCCTCTGTAATTGGAGCACACTCTCCGATCCCCCTTCTTGAAGAGAGGGACCACCACCCCGGTCTGCCAATCCAGAGGCACTGTCCCCGACTGCCACGCAATGTTGCAGAGACGTGTCAGCCAAGACAGCCCTACAACATCCAGAGACTTAAGGTACTCGGGACGAATCTCATCCACCCCTGGGGCCCTGCCACCGAGGAGCTTCCTAACCACCTCGGTGACTTCAGCCTGGGTGATGGACGAGCCCCCCTCCGAGTCCCCAGCCTCTGCCTCCTCATCGGGAGACGTGACAGTGGGATTGAGGAGATCCTCGAAGTACTCCTTCCACCGCCCGACCACATCCCCAGTCGAGGTCAGCAGCTCCCCACCCACACTGTAAACAGTGTTGGTGAAGCACTGCTTACCCCTCCTGAGGCGCCGGATGGTTTGCCAGAATCTCTTCGAGGCCGACCGATAGTCCTCCTCCATGGCTTCTCCAAACTCCTCCCAGACCCGAGTTTTTGCCTCTTTGACTGCACGAGCTGCAGCACGCTTGGCCTGCCGGTACCTCTCAGCTGCCTCCGGAGTCCCACAAGCCAACAAGGCCAGGTAGGACTCCTTCTTCAGCTTGACGGCATCCCTTACCTCCGGGAGCCAACACCGGGTTCGGGGGTTGCCGCCGCGACAGGCACCAGAGACCTTACGGCCACAACTACGAGCAGCCGCATCGACAATAGAGGAGGAGAACATGGTCCACTCGGACTCCATGTCTCCAACCTCCCTCGGAATCTGGGTGAAGCTCTTCCGGAGGTGGGAGTTAAAGACCCTACTGACAGAGGGATCCACCAGACGTTCCCAACAGACCCTCACAACACGTTTGGGCCTGCCAGGTCTGACCGGCTTCTTCCCCTGCCAGCGGATCCAGCTCACCACCAGGTGGTGATCGGTTGACAGCTCAGCCCCTCTCTTCAACCGAGTGTCCGAGACACGCGGCCGGAGATCAGATGACACAACTACAAAGTCGATCATCGACCTCCTGCCTAGGGTGTCCTGGTGCCACGTGCACTTATGGACACCCTTGTGCTCGAACATGGTGTTCGTTATGGACAAACCGTAACTAGCACAGAAGTCCAATAACAGAACACCACTCGGGTTCCGATCGGGGAGGCCGTTCTTCCCCATCACCCCCACCCAGGTCTCACTGTCGTTACCCACGTGGGCGTTGAAGTCCCCCAGTAGAACAATGGAGTCCCCAGCCGGAGCACCATCTAGTACCCCTCCCAGGGACTCCAAGAAGGCCGGGTACTCTGCACCGATGTTGGGCCCGTAGGCCGAGACAACGGTGAGAGACCTGTCCCCGACCCGAAGGTGTAGGGAGTGTCCAGCCCCTCTCCAGCAGTTGGGATCCGGAACCCAGGCTGTGCGTGGAGGTGAGCCCGACTATATCTAGCCGGTATCTCTCAACCTCCCGCACGAGCTCAGGCTCCTTCCCCCCCAGCGAGGTGACGTTCCATGTCCCGAACGCCAGAAGCTGCGCACGCTGACCAGGTCGTCGAGGCACCTGCCTTTGACTGCCACCCAGTCCTCTCTGCACCCGACCCCTACGGATCTCTCTGCGGGTGGTGGGTCCACAGGAGGGCGGGCCCACGTCGTCCGTTCGGGCTGTGCCTGGCCGAGCCCCGTGGGCAGAGGCCCGACCACCAGTCGCTCGCATTCGAGCCCCAACCCCAGGCCATTTTTTTTTTTTTTACCTAAGGTGCATAAAAAAAATTTGATTTTTTTTTTTTTCATGAAAATCTGTCACTACAGAAAAACAAAAAATAAATAACAGTAAATAATAATTTTACCACTAAACTTTGACCCATCCTAATAAAAATAAATACCTCATTCAATTGTGAACTTTTGTGTGCATTTTGGCCAATAAAGGGTTAAAACTCATAACAAATTTACACACACATGTATGTGTCAAGCAGAAGTAGTTCTATGATTCTGAGTTTTTAAAAAATATGAAAGTATAACAATGGTATGGATGTTGAAAGTAGAGGCCCGTTTTGGGCCTTAGGGTGTTAAGTGTAATTTTTTTCAGCCCCAGCTCTGGGAAGCTAATGTAAAAAAACTGAAATAGCATAAATTAACTTCTACAGAAATTATTATCCTGAGGCAAATTTGAGGAACATCCACGGAACACAGAAAAAATGCCATAAAATATTTCAAAGTACACAAAACGTATAGGAAGCCCAGAGGGTTAAACTCTGCAGGAGTTAGATCTCACCTGCAGATGTTTAACTCTCCTCTGGTGTTCCTTCAGCTCCTGTTTCATCTCGCTAACGGCCTCCTGGACCTGCTGCAGCTGCTGCTTCCTGGTTCCCGCTTCTCTTGGCAAATCAGATGCATCGGCCCGGCAGCGGAACATGTCAGGGCAGCGTTCTTGTGGTAACGACCCGGAACCGGCGGGAAGAGTGGCACGGATCCGGCAGAGGCCATCAGGAGTCACCTCACTGCGGAAGGACCCACAGCCAGAGGAATTATCTGAGAAGAGACCTGGGTTAGTAGTCCTGTTAGATCAAACCGTTTTTGAGTATTTAGGACATTTAAAGAGTACCTAAACGGGCGTGCCAAAGCCTTTCCCCACCCACAAACAAAAGTCAAAAATTGCTGCGAAAGAGGTGGTCTCTTAGATTTGGGGGTGACATGTGGGGGGTGAGTGTGTGGGCCTTGATTGACCTCGACATTTGCTTTGGCACAATCACTGAAGACAGGTTACGTGGGAGAGACTTGGTTATATACCACAGGTACCAGGGCAGGACAATGGGCAGCACCTGATGACGATGTGTGGAGCTGGTGCGGCTTATGACCTTCTGTGGAGGCCCTGGACATGTCTCCAGTCAATCAGGAAATGATTTTTTTTTAACATATGTTAAGAAAACCCTAACATGCACTGAAATCAATGTGAACACTTGCAACCTAGAATGTCTAGTTTTAAAAATTGTGTTATCACCAAGAATGAATGTTAAAGATTCTATATAACCCACCATCCTTTAATGTGTCATTTTATTGTAACTTGGATAAAAAACTTATCCAAGTTAATGCTTAAACAGTTAAAAGGTGACATTAATTGGTTAGATAAACATGGAAAACTAAAACTAAAAGCAATAACATCAAAATATCAATTATATCAATTAACAGAGGGCCCAACAAGACTAACAAAAACAAGTAAAACTCAAATAGACCTTATATTTACAAATAAGCCAGAACGAGTTATGAAGACCTATAATCTTGTTACTGGGTTGTCTGACCATAATTTGACACTAATATCAAGGAAACTGAGAAACGGCTGCAATGTCTTACTCAAAATTCAGTTACTAAAATAACAAAAGACATAAGGAAAAATAATATGCCTCATCTCGACAATGATATGCACAATATTACAATTATTGTAATATGTTGACAAGTAATGTAGCACAAGTAATTCAAAAGTATACAAAGCCCATTAAAATGAGGAAAAAATGTCAGGCATTACCATGGATTACTAGCAAATTATGTCCATTAATGAAACAAAGAGATCTCGCTCGTAAAAAAGAAATCTCAACAAAACTAAACACAGACAATGCAATTTTTAAAGGCCTTAGAACTGAAAACTGCTGTTCACAAACGCTGTCCATCCAACTTCACTGAGCTCCAGCTGTTTTGCAAGGAGGAATGGGCAAATATTTCAGTCTCTCTGTGCAAAACTGATAGAGACAAACCCCAAGGACTTACAGCAGTAATCGCAGCACAAGGTGGCGCTACAAAGTATTAACTTAAGGGGGCTGAATAATTTCGCACGCCCAATTTTTCAGTTGTTTATTTGTTAAAATTTTTTGAAATATCCAATAAATTTCGTTTCACTTCATGATTGTGTCCCACTTGTTGTTGGTTCTTCAAAAAAAAATACAGTTTTATATCTTTATGTTTGAAGCCTGAAATGTGGCAAAAGGTCGAAAAGTTCAAGGGGGCCGAATACTTTCGCAAGGCACTGTACTTTGTGGCATTTGTGAAGCTTTCTTCTGGAGACGTGGCCATGCAGCCCATTTACCATGGGCCTTCTTATTCTTATGAAGTTATCTCTTGTTTTTTCTTTTCATCCACAATTTTCCTGGCATTTGTTGGCCAACACATTTT
This sequence comes from Proterorhinus semilunaris, assembly GCA_021464625.1. NCBI lineage: Eukaryota > Metazoa > Chordata > Actinopteri > Gobiiformes > Gobiidae > Proterorhinus > Proterorhinus semilunaris. The sequence continues at coordinate 775,905 of CM038355.1, read as the reverse complement.
TGTTGATCGACCTGACCATGGTTTGGTTTCAACAGAATCCTGCCTTTTCCACATAGAGGTGGGTATATTTTTATATCCTATCGTAAACTTTAAGGTTACCCTCTGCCAGCTGGAGCAACCCTAGCCCAAACCGAAAACTGAGCTTTCTCCTCACTCTGGGACGGTCTATTCATGTTGGAGTTGTGTCATGCGCCCCCTGCACCACGTCAGCTGTAGCAGACGGCCATGGGACAGACCAGTGGGTCAGTGACAGTATTAGATGCTGCTGTTGTCCTTTCATTTTCTGAATGTGTAATAACTTCCCTGAAATGAAGCTGGCATACAAACACGTCTTGCCTGTTTTACCTTTTCAATAGGCTCCCCGAGGCCAAACAATTAAATCTGACCCGCGCCTTATTTTCCATAAAAAACAATATATATTTGGCATTATCCGCGCCAGTATCACGTCGCTCCGCTTTGCGTAGCTGTGTTTATGCGGCTCCGCTACATCACCTCAGAGCGGCTGAAATGTAAACATGTCTCTGTAAACGCTGAAAAACGGCTAAAGTGAGAATACTGGAGGATTATCGTTGGACAGATTTGACCAAACCGAAGCACAAGGACTCGTGCATCGTGTCTTCGGAGTTTCTCACGGATCATCACATGGAGGAGCAGGACTTTTGGCGGTCCTCGGCAGGTGGACAGCCTTCAGTCTTCATCGGTACAAAGGGCCTGACCAGTAACTTTAAGGTGAGGAACATCAGTTTTGTAGCGTGAGTTTGGGAAAACTTCAACCGGTCAATACGCCCGTTAAACCTCGTTGTCTGGACTCTAACTTAACCAAATAATATCAGAATTATTCATTTGACGGATAAATGTTTGCTTCCTTTATCCCTTAACTCAATTTTATCTGCGTTTGTGGGAAATGTGAAGATACGAGCGTTGAGATGTTTCTTGGCGATGGCAGGAGTTAACAGGTGTGGCTGAAGCAATAAATGTGGATTATTCTTTTGCTTTCCTCATGACTCAGAAACCAGAAATGTCAGTGCAGCACTGGATGAAAGATGTACGGGTCTGTCAGGCCCAAAAACTCACGGACCTTTTATACACACACACATGACAAACACAGATTCCAGGTGATGGTTACCTTTGGTAGCCTTTCAAACCTGTTTGTGTCGAGTTGTGTGCGTATTATCAGGCCAAGATCACCAAACCTTTGATCAGGGTCATTTTGGAATTATGATTTAAAAAGAGCAAACTCAGTTGTTGGCTTCACACAACCACTAACTGAGTGGGAAAAAAATCATTTTTGTGTTATCATTTATATTCTCTGAAAAATAGTCAAAATAACAAAAAAATCGGTATTTTGAAATATATTGGAAATATTCATTTGAACTGAAATGAAAGGTAAAAAAAAATATGAGCTGAAATGCTCAGAGTCTTATCGTAGGGCGCTGTTTAATGTTTCATGGTCTAACTGCATTATTGACTGAAACAAAGATTTCATTGTCGGGTGGGAAGTGAAGGGACAGGTTTTGGCCCATAATTGGATAATGGCCCTTTAGTCGCCTCCAGCCTTCATGTGGGTGAAGGCTCCTCCAGCCAATCGACTCCTCCGGCTCAGAGCTGGTGACATTTCTTTGACGTTTTTGTTCCATAATTCTCAGGATCGTTTCAGAAATTCAAAATGACTGTGTTACCACGTCCCACCTCAGCAACCTGACCACATTCAAAACCACCATTTTGTATTGCCTTTGCACAGTGGCCAAAAAGGGCATATGCAATATATGCCTTGCATGGGCGCCAGTTAGTGAGGTGTCGGTCGCGAACGATCCGGCTCTTTTGAACGAGTCTTTACAGTGAACGATATGAACGGGGCGCGGAGGTGAAGTATTGTTTTTATTCCTCTTTGGGGGAGGGGCGACACTTTAGTTGTGCTTATTTTGCGAAACAAAAGTCACTGCTGGAGGGGGGCGGAGGGACAGTTAATGAAAGCACGACTGCGGGACTTGAGCACACCCCCCAGAGAGTGGGTAGTTGCGCCCCTGCCTTTGCATCAGGACGTCATGACAGCGTGAATACTTGACAGAAAATGACTTTGAATCCATATTTTTGCACTTTTAAAGGCATGTCCTAAAATCAGCTGCAAAATCACACCCAACTGTTTTCAATAACAGCTTTACTCAAAACATTTTTCAAGTGGTTTTAAACCTTTGATGGGAACTGATTATTGCGTAAATGATATATGATATTAAATGACTGTATCATATTGTACTGCATGATGGAGCATCTACATCTTACCATGGGGGCGTGTGGTCCGGTCTTGGCTCAGATCCTGGTCCCAGTCCATGTTGGAGACGGCCCAGGTCTCGGAGTCTTCGATGGAGCTCGGATGAAGTAGGTCCTCATCGTTGTTTAACTCTGGTCTCTCGTCAAAACCCAAGACCAAAACCAGACCAGGGACCAATAAGAGCCACACCAGGCCAGGACAGATCATTCCACTGTTCAGATCAGACTCAGTCCTGGCTCAGACCTGCTTTGGCCCTTTCGCTGACTGCATAGATTATAATAGTTGGGATTATACCTGGGGATTAAAGCCACCTCTCATCAGTGGCAGTCTGAGAGAAGAAAGCTTAGGTGTAGTAGTAGTAATAGTAGTAGTACTTTTAAATGTCACTTTACTGGGTCAGACTGTAAGGTTTCCAGGGGACTTCCTCTAAGTGTCCTGTGTTTGGGCCCCATAAGTCTCATGGAAGCAGAAGCAGTGGCTGAAGAACAAACAGAAGAGTGAGACTGAACTGTAGATGGACATGTCTTTTCTTCTGTCTTCTTCTTATTGTTTTCTGTCTCTTTATTCTTTTGAAAAGTCTAACCAGGCCTACATACATGTACTTTCCCTGTCGAATAAACAACAGCGATCGCTCGTATAGCTTTTTTTCTGCCGGCATTTGTCTAAAACAGTGTTGTTGGCGAATCACTTTCAAAATATCACTGCAAACGCTAAAGTAAAAATATGATATTTTTAATCAACAAGCTATTTTTGGGTTAACATTAACAAATAAATATTTCTTGCTGCCTAAATGCTGAAGTAAAATAAAAATCATAAAGACATAATTATTGTGTGTCGTCATTTATTTATGCTTTTTTAATTAACGTATTTATTTATTTCCACTTTTATTTTTACACTCTACATCAGCGGTTCTCAAATAATGGTGCGCGCCCCCGCGTTACTGGGCTAGATCATCTGCCTGGCCCAGTCCGTGTGCAACTCTAAACGCCACGTGGTACACGCGTGCCGCAGGTTTTCCTCTTTACCTCGCGCTGCCTTGTAAACTTCCTTCAGAATCGAATTGAACAGAAAAGTGAAACGACCTTAAAGTCTGCTTGAGCGCACACACCGTAGATCAACACACGCCCCAACACCAAAACAACAGTTCCCCGTGAATAAAGCACACTCAAGTGCGTCGAATCTGCGCTTGAAGCTGACGTTTACTCGGTGTCAGTGTTTAATGAGCCTCATGTTCCTTTTTACATGGTAGCCCCTCTAAAGCTCAGTCCAAAAGAAAGAAGCGCATTCCACAAACGGGGCGCATAGCAAACTTTTTCATTTGTTTTGTTTTGTTATTCAGCCGCTCCAAGAATCCTGCATCTGTAGCTCAAATGTTCCAATAAGCTAAACTTTTTTTGCAACTACAGCATAACTCTGCAGCCGATAGGACAGTTTCTGAAATCCTCACATCGGTAACTTGGTAACTTTGCACATTCTAACCGTGACCAACGCTGAGGCCGCCCGTCATTCCCCACCCGCTCATGGCACGCAGAGGAGGGACACTTTTATAAACATTGTGTAGTATACCTCATATTTACAGTAAAAGATTAAGGACACAGGCTGAAAAATAAAGAGGAAGGCAACAGTTCCAAATTACTTATGATTTATTCGTAGGAATACTTGGTTTTAGTTGATATATTTTTCTTTTCCCCAAAGTAAAAAGGGTTATTTCCAGGTTGGCTTTAACAAAGTGATCCTAACAGAACAAAATGGAAGTCCATTCAGCTGCACATGAAAACCAAGAAGATGGAGATAACAATGGGATGCAAGGCAGCCGTGGTGGGCCTACTGGGAACGGCCTCAAAGAAGACAGGACCGCGTCCTACGTCCGTTTAAATGGCAAACGCTCTGGGCAACACTGGACAGTTGGGGTCACACCCCCCCAATACACAGCTGCTGTCAGCATGCGCTTGACACGCTCCCCCGGAACCGAAGCAATGCTGCTCTCGTAACGCACCGCTCCCAGTAGGAATAAAGCAGGAAGTGCAGGGGCTAGAGCAGGGTTGCCAGATTCTGAAAACCATTATATCGTACAAAGCTTCCAAAACTATCGTTTTTCAGGACAAACTATCGTACACTATAAATATGCCAATATCGCTCTAGCACCCGCGCAAAATATTGCTCATATCATCATCACCCCTAACGACAACACAGCCCCACGCACTGTCCCATCTATTACATTACACACGACCTGCGGACCAAAGAGGATGCGTCAGGGCAGAAGGATAATGCAATAGTGGAACTGTAAAACTGATCCAGGGTCAGTCTCTCCTTCTTACAGCAGATATTATGCCTTCGTCAATACGGAGGCTAAGTCTGACTCCAGATCAGATCAGAGCGAAAGTGAAGCGCTGCTGAGAGGGGACAGTGCATTTAACCAGACTTTATCTGGCGCTCTGAAATTATCCTACATTTAGGGCTCTTTTGAATTATTGATCGTACATCGCACAGGGGTCAAAATTATCGTACAAATACGATAGTTATCGTACATCTGGCAACCCTGGGCTAGAGGAAGAGCAATGGACCGTTTTATAGTAAAAGTCCAGTGCCCCCAGTGGACAGTTGGAGAACTACTCTACCAAAACAGTAAAACTATCACAATTGCGCGCTGCATGTGCACTGTAAATTCCGATTACGGTCGTAACATGAAATAAAGTGTTATAATTACTAGGAGACCTGATATTTTCAGCATTTACCCTCTATTCCATGTAAGAAGTACATTTTCAAGGAAAACTTGTGGTTAATTGCTTTTCCATTTTACAGCAACATGTTTCCACTCCAATTACATGGCTTTGTCAGTACTGACTAACTTTACATGATGCCAGTAATGATTATTTATAGTCCTGTTGTGCTCACGCTCATTCTAAAGTATCCATTATAAGATTCTGTCCCATTTACTAGGATCTGCCAGTTTTGAATAATGTAGGCTTAGCATTGGCTTTACTTGCTTTTCTCTTTATCCAGTTCATGGTTTTAGTAACGCTCACTAACCTCCCCAGTGTCCTCTACTGAGCCCCTGTAACGGGAACTTGTCTGTCTAGTAACTGTAACTGACAAAACGAAGCTACAACTTATGTTGCCCGGGATTGGTTCAGGTCATATGTCACATGTGCAGAATAAGCCAATCAGATAGCTCTGAACTGTTTTGAATTCAAAAGAGAAGTGTTCAACAGCCCTCAGTGTTTCATCGAGGAAGAAGCAGCAGAAAACAGGACCTTTCCGGTTTTATTTCTCATTAATCAACTTAAGGTGAGTGTGTCTTTGGATATTTGGATATATAACACTCTTGCTCTACCTTATAACACATTTGTTATTTAATTCGGTGACTGCACAGTGGTCTGTCTAATATTAGTGATACTAATTTAAGTGGTAAGCTCCAGACCTGTCATTTAAAGACAGAAAATAGATACTTAAGGGTAATTTACTAAGTGTTTGCTCACATGCAAAGGTGCAGCAGCAGCACAAGATTTGTGATATTTTTATTCATGCAGCATTTACATATTAGCTTAGGCACTATTACTGTAATACTCTTTATTTCAAATGTTAAATCAGGTGCAGCATGTCCACAAAATAGTATATTATATTTTTCAGTTTGCACTCACCATTTAACAACTCACAGCATTAAATTAATGTATATCTAATACTACTGGTTATGACTAAAGTTTTTTTTTTGCAGACAGTGACAGCTGTGAAGATTTAGAGACTGACTCGGCATCAACACTGAAGGTAAGACTTTTAAACAGTATATAATCTAGTAAAAATAATCTTTTAAATGGTTTGTGTGTGTCCAGTGTCAGACTGAGGAGTCCAGCTGTGGAAAGACCTGATGAGACGGAGCTGAACTCTCAGGTGAGATGGTACTCAAATGTTTGTGTCAAAAGCCTTTTACCTGTGGTTTGGACTTTTGTATTTGTACAGAACTGTTTAGTCTTCAACTATTAGTCCTGATTTTTATATGATATAGTTTATTCTACTTCTCATAAAACTCTGAGGACATCCATAGTCTGTGCTTTTCACCTGAGGTTATTAGCTAATTGTAATCCTGTGTGGATATGCCTGTAGTGAGCTTACTGATTGTATTTCTTTGTTTTACAGAAATCTGACCCGCTGTTAAAACTTTGAGACCATCTCAGCATCCAGGCAGTAGGTAAGACAGCACTAATTGTTAATCGTATATTTGGACAAATTGGCCATGAGTGGGATGTGAAATAACATTTGTGAATGGTTTGTGTGTCCAGTGTCAGACTGAAGACTGCAGCGGTGGAAGGATCTGCTGAGACTGGAGCTGAACACACTGAGGTGAGACAGAGTCAGAGCTGAGATGTTTGGATGAGACAAAGCAACATTTTACCTGAAGTTTTTGGTTTGGTCTTGCCATAGGGACTCATGACTAAAGTATTTTTGTTCTTCATATGTGTTACAGAAATCTGACCACGCTGATGAAGACTTTGAGGAGTGAGCTTTGACCGTGATTTACAAAGATCCCCGTCCTCCTGCTGTGAGTCTGCAGAACCTGCTGCATGTACAGAGTTTGTGGAACCTTCTGAGACACTTCAGCTCCTCGGCTTCATCGGCTCAGTACAGACTAATCCACCTGTTCGGACTGATGTAAACTATAACTGCAGAAATTGAGATGTTCTATCATTAATTGCATCTAAAAATGTTTTACAATGTTCAATGTTAAATAAATTGACTTTATAACTATACTTTGTTTTGCTTTATTACAACATTTATATCTTGTACTGAATTTGTGAAACTTCATTAGTGAGAATAACAAATAAACCATAAATAGAACAGGAATATTTAAGTAACCATTACTAAGAATAATAGTACAGGTTAAGACCGTATTTAAGTAACAAAAATAATCGGTACTAGGAATTCCCATTTGCCTGGACTTGCGTGTATAGTAATCGGAACTTGTATCAAAAGTAGTGAATACTGTGATATCCCTCTTAGGCTATATCCACACGAAGACAAAACGCTTATATTTTCAGAAACTTTCTTTGTAAGCACGAAGCCTGCTTAGTAAATGTGTGCGTCCACATGGGTCGACTCAGGTCTGTGAAAACGGTGTGATTCATCTGCCAGACCTGTGTGAGGCGCTGTGACGCTAACACAGATAATAGAACAAGATGTAGAGGGCGCATGCGCAGTAAACCTTTCTGGAAAGTAAACAGTGAAAATTAAACGGATTCAAGGATTACGATTTACAGAAGAGACGAGGAGGCGAGTTTATTCTTCAGACATAACGGGACTAAAGCAGAAAAATCTGTCAGTGACCGGACTTTGACTCAGTCCAAAAACACAGACTGTTTTTCTACTTATCACCTGTGGCTCACGGACTCCAGTGGAGCAAAGAGGAGTGGAGTAAAACCATCACAGATCCATGAGTAAAACTCATTCTAAGGTCAGTAGATTATGGATAACAGACTCCACCCCTGTGCTGTGATGTCATCGTTTTAGTAAAAGTTGCGGAGACGTCGTAACAACGGCGCCACGTGAACGGCGTTTTGAGATCTTTCCACTCTGGGACCTAGTTTGGAAAATGTTCGTTTACAGACCCCCAAAACGCCGGACTCGTATGGACGATACACTGGATTGATAAAATATCTTTGCGTTTGGTCCTCAGCTTGACTTCGTATGGACAGGGCCTTAATCATACTAGCGTTACTAGTAATCATAGCTTAACATTGGGCTTAATAATTATGCATCGGGTTTACAACTTATTCCAAGTCAGCGCAATGAGTTGGAATTTACAGTGTGCGTGATATTAACCCCCCCGCCGTCCGCAGTAGCGGTCTGGGAAAGCATGGGGAGGGGGCGGCACCACAACATCGCCATGCGAGTCTGTCCTCCCCCTGTCCTGCCCTCTTTTTGAGCCAGGTATGACACTGAAGATTGCGAGGAGCGCCACCCGTCTGCGCAGTCGTCTGCTCTACGGCCTGCGCTATAAACCACAAGATCCAACCCTCTGTCTAAAGCGTGGGCAGTGTATGAAGCCAAATAAATGAAGGCGTCTTAAAGACATCACACCAGTCACGCTAATAAGCAGTTAGTTTTTTGAAAACGTGCTGAATATCGCCACCAATCATTCCGTTTTGTGAAAGTGTACGTAAGTGTGCGCACCGGCGTCAGTGCAGCTGCAGCCGCACCTCGAAGTCCAGAGAATCCCCGGTAATTCAGGGGAAATAATGCATTAACTGTTAACAGATCCCACAGTAAAATGTTGGAGAAGCACTACATGATTCTTTTCTGATTCCTCTCTCCTGTGCACTGGGATCACTTCTGGGCTGGATCTGAAATCATTAAATGAAAGCCTCTAAGTACTAACTGACCAAAGTGCTTCACAAAAAGGTCTACAGTAGAAAAATATAAAACAATCCATCATATACAGGCAGATTCTGGCCATGGCAGTGTTAGAAGCTTTGGAACAGAAATGTGAGCTTAATTTTTTTTATTAAAAATAGTAAATTTTTGTAAGATTTGATTTTAACATGATCTGAACTTGCCTTGGATGCACACTGGGACATAATTTGGGAAAATGCCGCAGAGGTTTCGAATCTCTTTTCCTCACTGACGTACACCAGTCCACATCGGGAAGATGCTCGAGTTGAGATGTTTATTTTCATTCATAAATATGAAAAGGATGCAGAGGTTTCAGGTCATTTAGTGAAGACGGTCAACACTTTCAAACAGATGGAATTACCCCACTGGGATTATCAGTAACATTTGGCTTTAATACTGAAGTTATGCAGCCTACAATGTAGTTTAGATTGTGAGACTAAAATATACATGGTTCATTCAGCAGCTAATCTGCTGCCGTTGCAAACTAATGTGCCTTTTAAGACTGAATCATAAATTAGGCCAAACACTGGATCATCATACCCACAAAGGGTGTATAATATATGGCCACCAGATGGAGCCATTTTCCACTAATGAGCGTGAGACCGTAGCAAGACACTAGATCCGATATTAAGCAGCGATTTGGGCCAAGAACACTTCCAGATCTTTGACACAAATGTTCACCCTTTAGGTGCTACTTTAAATTACTACATATAATTTGTTTAATATCCTTAGCATTACTTTGACCCTAAAAATAGATTTGGTGGTATGCGTAGCGACCTAATAAACCTTGGAGCTTTGGTGCAAGTTGTTTTGAGTAAAATGGTTGTATTTTAGTGACTAAAGGATTAAATTGGATACAAATTTGAATTGCACAGAAATCCAAGATGAAACCAGTTTTGACCAAACGCCCTGCTGAGAACATGAACCCAGGTCTGAAGAAACAATAAAAACACAGATTCCATTTAACCCAGCACTAACCACTGTGCCACAGATCATGACGAGGACAGACTTTGTTGTGAAAACTTTATTTTGTAAATGTCTCCATTTATTTACAGACGTCTTCCTCTGCGTCCTCCCTTCCTCCGGGTGGAGTCTGATGGGATCGGAGTCACGTCCTCTGCAACACAAAAGGGATTCATATTAATACTTGCACTACAGCGACATGCACACAGATGAGTTAACGTACTGATAAACTTTCAATCTGCTATTTTATTACAAACTTCTGCATTCTTTGCCAACAGTCTGCAGTTTATATTGAGGCCAGTTCGAACAGTTTACATCAAGAACAAAAAGTCCATAAACTGAAGATATTCAACGAGCCACTCAAAGACCAGTCGGTCTCTTGTGTAGTTTGATAATAGCCGTTCGCTCCGAGATAAAACATTGTTCCTTAACCTCTTAACTGAGGTTTAACCGAGCACATTTTCTCCAGTCTGGCTTTACCCAAAGCATCTCGGAAAAAAAGCACCAACAGAACAAAAAAATTAAAAAGATTGAAACACACCAAAAAAGTGACAAAAACATGACTAAAAGGTAATGAAAAACCAAAACATGCAACAGGGGACAAAGACGTGGCGAAAGCACGACAAAAAGCAATGAAGGAACAAAAAGCTCTTCCTGAAGCAGGTTGCTTCGTAACAGTAACGTCTGGTCAGGTGACCGTCTCAAACGTATCCGTCATAAAGCAGGTCATCGGCTCAGAGCGTCTCACTGGGCTGTGGGCCCGTCAGAATAAATGTTTGCTATTCTTTTGAAAGGACACAAAAGCTGTCGTGGATGGCAGACCAAGCGAGGAAAACGTAACGCCATCCACAGCAAATAGTCCCACACTTAGCCGTTTTACTTTTCTTGTACACATGATCGAGCTGGTGCTTCAGTCTTGTTTGAGAAGTCGTGATAATAAAGTTTATCCACAAGAGGTCAGTGTTCAAACAGAATGAAACAAGACACTTGTTTGCTCGGAAAGCCTCAAAGCGTTACAAGGCTTCACTCCCCTAGCACTACAAAAATGTGACAAAACAGGATCACTTTTGTAGACCTTAGCTTTCAAATGAGACAATACACTGTTGATTTCCAGATGCGAAGCTTTTAGCTTTGGGTAAAGCTGAACTGGAAGGAATGTGTTTGGTTAAGGCGGGCGTTAACAGGTTAATGAAGGCAACATTTCTTCCAGTAATTACATCCAAAATAAAGTTTGAACACCTGAACACAATGGTAAGCTAAATAGTTCGTAGAGAAGACTCTAAACTAAGTACGGCTCAACCAACATGAGGCAAGGCAAGTTTATTTATACCGCGCATTTCGTACACAGGGCAACTCAATTTCCAAAAAAAGGTGCATGAAATGTTTCTTCATTTTTATTACCATATAAAGCTAAAGTGGTGCAGCATGAGGACATGTTAGTGAAGTAAACCTTAAGTGAATGTTTATAGGAGGCTCTTAGTGCCAATTATGATGGAATGAAACAGATTAAGAAATATACAGTGTACAAAATACTAGATACCATTAAAAAAAAGACAATTTAGTATTTGAGTCAGAAAACTGAGTGTTTACCAGAAAATAAAATAGTTGTCAACTATTTCAATAAATCGATTGGTCGTCAATCAATAAGTTGTTTCAGCCGTAAAACTGAGTCCAATATGGTCCCCATAAACTTTAAAAATGGGTTTCAGGATTCATTCATTTATTCAATGTATTAGTTTTATTCAAAATACAAATTTAACCCTGTTTTTGCTGTTGTCTCCCAGGGTGAGCGCGCAGACCATGGGCGTCGGAACCATTCATTGTGAGGGGGACGTGTCCCCCCCACTTTTGAAAAGTGTTTTTTGGTCCCCTCCACTTTCACAATGTGAATTTTCATTGACTTTACATTTACTAGTTTAGACTGGACCTTTTCAATAGGCTGCCCGAGGCCAAACAATTAAATATGACCCGCGCCTTATTTTCCATAAAAAAGATATTACTGCGCGGATACTGGGCATTATCCGCGGTGCGTAGCTGTGTTTAGTCCCGCTAAAGCAATAACATGGCTCTGTTATTGCCCTGACCTGGTCCCACTGTAGTTCCTAATGTCAAGAAGTCGACCCCCCCCCCCTTATCCAACGCCGCTGACGCAGACACTGGGGAGTGGTTAGCCATCCCGGGCCGTGTTCGAGTCAGTGTGTGGCTGAGCGTCTACTGAAGGCAGGGGGGGGAAGCGGGGAGATAAGAGCACCAGATGTCCACCAGTATGAATGACAGCTACATAACTTTTCTAGAGCTAGAACAAGCATTAAATAATATAAGATGTCTGTTCACAACACGCCCTTTGTGAGGGGGCACTGAAGTGTGCAGGCGCCGCAGACCGGCCTGAAGCGATGGAGGTGAATGTCCTCTGGCCAAAAGGAGCGAGTGATCATCAGGCCGGTGTTTGATGTATTTTTGCAGCTTCCATCGCGTTCAGAGCGCCAACATTTTTATTTTCTACACCAGCAGATTACTTAACCACACAGTTACAGTAAATAACAAAGCCAAGTGTGTCAAGAAGAGCTTCTCACCGATGCGGCCGATCTTCATCCCAGAGCGAGCCAGAGCTCTGAGCGCCGACTGGGCCCCAGGGCCAGGGGTCTTCGTCCTGGACAAACAAACACCACCTTAATAGTCAGCATGAAGCTAAACCTTATTTAAAAAAGGCAAACTGCAGTGGAGACCAAACCTATGAGGGCATGTACAAGGCAATCTAAAGAACATTTCTGAACATTTGCAAACGTTCCAACGTTGGAAAGAGAATTCATTCAAAACTACACTTCGATACAACAGGAAACTTGGCTAAATACAGTGTACAATTTTAGCCAGCAGTGCAAAGTGTTAATTTGGATTTTTGAGCTTGTGCAGTAAAAACAGAATCAGTTCGATTTAATGCCAGTTGGAAACAAACTTGCTTTATGATGTTTAAACGAAGGCGTTCATTTTGACACCATTAAATGAAAGGCTTTCTGCCTGTGGAAAGAAAGATTCAAGCTTACATTGATAAGGCCTATTATAATAATAAATAAAAGTTTGGTTCCTGTTGGTTGTCAGTTAAGGTCATAGGTCGGTAGGGATTGAATGTTTTTTTTTTTTACTGGTTAACTCTAATATTTTGTAACTTGGATAATATTGAAAAAACAAAATACACAAGTGGTTATAACGTAATCGCGGAGAAGCTTCTACGGCGGACAATTGTGCACAAGGACAACAATTCATTCTGGAAGAGGAAATATATCGCTGTATTTGCTATACATATGGTAAGTACTTGGAACACAGTAGCATTTAGGGTTGCCACCTACGTCTGACAAAAATCCTGGACATTTCAGCAGCCTATCAACCCTCTTACTCATAAGCAGGGTGCCCTTCACATAGGGCTGGGCGATCAATGGGATTAATTCAAGCTTTTAAAAACAGACGATGTGGAAAATGGCTAAATCGTAAAATCGTGCCCGCCGCTGCATGTCCGCCTGACGAGCGGCGTGCTGCCATTTAGCGGCGTTTCAGACGCACCGTAGCAACTCTGCCGCTTTATAAAAGGCCGCGAGTTGTGTTCGTTTTGAGCGAATTCGTTTTCTTCACTAAAACTAGGTTTCCCCGGTCGCCTTCTCTCATGCCGAGCCACTCTGAGCCGCTGCAAGTCTGACAGTCCATTTTAATTAACATTAAAAACATTACCAAATCGGTTACCCAAAAAGGGTGTATGAAATGTTTTCATTTTTATTACCATATAAAGCTAAAGTGGTGCAGCATGAGGACATGTTAGTGAAGTAAACCTTAAGTGAATGTTTATAGGAGGCTCTTAGTGCCAATTCTGATGGAATGAAACAGATTAAGAAATACAGTGTACAAAATACTAGATACCATTAACAAAAGAAACGGTAATCCACCGAGATAATGCAGTGTTTCCCACACATAAACTAACTAGTGTGGGGAATATTTTGACTGTTATATCATGGATTAAATATGTGCTAAATCTAGCCAGCTTTAACGGCAGGGGTCCATTACATCATCTCACTGAAGTTTTACCAGACCAAAAAAACTAACACTTCAGAGGCGATGAAAATGGCTGAGCTTTCAGATTCAGAACTCTGAATAGACTCCAATGGTGTTCTGTTTCAGTAACAGAGTAACATTGTGTGCTGCTCACCTGTTTCCCCCTGTAGCCCTCAGTTTGATGTGCAGTGCAGTGATGCCCAGCTCTTTGCAGCGCTGAGCCACATCCTGAGCGGCCAACATGGCAGCGTACGGAGAGGACTCGTCTCTGTCAGCCTTAACTTTCATCCCGCCGGTCACACGGCAGATTGTCTCCCTGAAAATGAGGAACACAAAAATAATCAATCTTTTGAAAACAAGCGCAGATGATCTTGCATACCTTGTCGTTGCAGCATTAGGATATTAAAATATACATTTGTCAATGCAAGACACCTCTCACTCAATAATTGGAAGTATTTGACATAATACTACACAAGTATATTTTTGTGTATCATTGTGGTCGACAGGTATTGGTGGTAATGTATTTTGACAATTCTTTTGAACGTCCTGGACAGATCAGGGTGTATTGACAAGTGCGTATGTTCAGTGTTTTGACGCATCCTTCCCAGACAGTTATATTTAGGGTGTTTTCACACAGGCTCTAGTTAGGGCGACCTAAAGGGACTTTCTGCCCGAGAGCGGCACTTTAGGGTCAGTGTGAATCTAACTTTACAACGGTCTAAACAGCCGCTCCGACTGCGGCTGAAACAGGTGGTCTCGGAGTGGTTGTGGTGTGAAGGCGGCCGACCTCTGGTGAACTATTCTCGCTTTTTTGCACGAAGAAAGAATGAATACGCGCTGCATGAGGACGTTTGGATCGGGGAAGTGCGCCTGTGTCAGTGTCGGCACATTGACAGGTCGATGCCCGTTGTCATGGGAATACTTTCGTTGAACAGTTGATCGTTGTTACATGGCTGATGTTGCGATGTTTCGTGCGAGCGTGCGTGAACATGGACATAACTTGGGAGAAAATACAGTTGGAGCTAAGGCGGTCTCGAGGCGACCTTCAAAGCTCCAACATGTGTGAAAACGGCCGTAGTGTAATTTCACAGTATTCTCACGTACTTCCCAGAAAGATCAGTGACATGCACGAAGGTGTCGTTGAATGAGGCAAAGATGTGGCAGACTCCAAACACGTTCTCTCCTTCAGCGACCTGTGGACCCAGGCTGATCACCTGCTCCTCCTTCTTCTCCTTTCCTTTACGAGGGGCCATCGTCTGGAAAAAACATTCAGAACAGTTCATTTAAAACAAGCTTCCAGAAGCAATCGTCTCAATACTGGAACTTTAGAATATTAAGGGGGAAAAAAAAAATCAATAGAACAATTCCCACAGGAGCTGCTGTTTGTCTTCCAAACACCCAGAGAAAATAACGGAAGTAAACTGACATATTTAAAGGATGGCGCACTTAAAGCCCAATCTCAATTCCCTTAGCCCTTTCCTTTCCTTTTGCGTGTTCACGACAGACAAAGGGGTGTCCCAATTCTATTTTGCGGTGAGGGCCACATAGCCCTTTAAGTGAGGGTTTTTCTGATGCACACTTCAGACGAAGGGGTAGGAGGAGTTTGACAAAACACGTAAATAAGCTGCGAAATTAATTCATCATCAATTAAGCACACTTACATTTCTTAAGTTGCAGAACATTTTGTTCATGACTTCGCTTTGTGTAACAATTAAAACAGTCCATTGCGTTAAAACGTGTCAGTTCTACATTTTGCTGCTGCGAACGCTCCGTTTAATTGCCCTGTATTGGCTGACTTTTGCCATTTCTTTCCAAACTTTCAATACGTCGCTAATCGTGAAGGGAAGCATACCTCTGTTTAGGAACATTGTATATTTCAATAAGAGTACTTATTTAAAACATTAGCAAGATGTGTAGAAATACATTTCTACAAGTTGATGTTTCTCCCTTTTCTTCACTTGTGTCAAAACAAGAGCTACAAAATTATCAAAACAAGGCTTAAACTTAAGTTGGTATCTGCACTAAAACTGAATATTTGTAAATGTATCAACCCTCGTGGGCGGGAAGACCTTGAGGATTTTACATATTAGCATCACTCAACCTCTTAACTGAGCACACTTTCTCCAGTTCAGTTTTACCCAAATCTAAAAGCCTCTTGACTGGAGCTCACAGCCTCTAGGCCAGTGTAGTGCCTATTTGAAAGCCAAGACCTACAAAACTGAGCTAAGATTTTTTCCTCGCGTTATTTGCCACTTCTTTTTCAACACTTTGTCACATGTTTGTGTGTTTTTTCTGGCTTCTTTTGTTACCTGCCATGTCGTGTTTGTGTCACCCTTTTTCATCATTTACGTCTCAATGCGGTTGCTATTTTGACGCTTTTCTCAAGAAGCCTTTATTTTGGGTAAAGTCGCACTTGAGAAAGGCGGGGGTTATGGGGATAAGCTTAAGCCGGCAGACAGGCTAAACTAAAACATGCAACATAGCGCTCCCTTTACAGCTGTACACACACGCCATGCAGTCACAAAAACGCTTTCGGCCTCATCACGACACATTCAGCAGCTTTAGCTACCACATGGCTAACTCCAGAAGTCAGACACAACAGGGGATTCAAGACTCCTAAATGCCACATTACGCGTATATAGTAACGTTACAAATTACCTATTGACATATCAGGCCAGTCCTAGAACAGTAATTCATACATGAACTACTAGCTTATTTTCGTTGCATGTAGCAACATACATACTAGCCAGGAACATCTTCACTTCAGCTTGTACCACATTTACGATAGTTCGATAAGGATTCGAGTGCAGAAAATTAAGCAGGGTTATGTACACGACTTTACACTGAGCGCATTTTTAAGAGTTTAGGAGCAAAATTTGAAAGAAAACGTGAAGTTAGGTTAAGCACGGAGCTAAGATGGCGGCTTCGTGATGCGATCAGAACCATCACAAATCCGCTAAAATCTCAACATGTTCATTATCAGAACATCACAATTTCACATGGGCAGACTCATTAGAAATCAAACATAAATAAACAGTACGCTGATGGAACGGATGGATAGAGAAATGTATGATTTAAGGCAGATTTTAACTCAAGCAGGACGTACCTCTGAGTGTCTCTGTACGAAGCAGGAACAGAAAAGGAACGCATTTCCGCTTCCGGCGCAGAAGAGCAGACTTGCCCGCGAAAAAAAAAACAAATTATGTTTTGTTGTTTAGGCTTCGTACAAGATACTTCGTTATTCTGCATCCAATACGAATTAACAATTTTTTCCCAGGAGGAAAAACAGGAACAACAATTATATGCAAGCAAATCAATATTAAATTTAATGTAAATATTAGTCTTAATATTTAAAAAATAATAGGCAAGGCATGTTTATTTATACTGCGCATTTCGTACACAAGGACAATAATAAAAATAAAAGTCATGTAATAAATGATCAAAACGTTTTGTTGGATAAATACATTTGAATATTTTTTTGAGGAGGAGAGAGAAAGGTGAGGAGGAGAGAGAACGTTGGTTGGTTGTAATGAGTTGCCCTTTTGTCTTGGTTGAGCACCTGCCCCTCAAAATGTCTGTGCACGTCACAGGTCTCTCTTAACCACAGGCTAATCTAACCCTCCACAGGTTACACTGGTTTTACGTTAACATTGTATTTCATATTGTTGTGCCATCATATACGGTGGTACTACAGATACTACTGTGTCCTGTTCAGAATGTTTCACAGGACACAAGGATCGACCTCCTCACCCCCCTCTGATGGTGACTGGTCCCTAACATTTCTGTGTGAGCATGTTACTAACCTCATAGCCACGGGTGTAATCCAGCCACAATGGTGTGCATGTGTGCCCCCTTGTGCCAGTCCCCAGCCTGGATAAATGGAGAGGGTTGCTGTGGCGTAAAAACCCGCTTCTTCCCTCTGCGTTTGTGACTTCAGTCTTTAATTCTTTGTTTGGCTATTTTCTGGCAAATGCAGCTCTACTGTTGTGTGTTTGGCTACTTTCTGAAATGCACTACTGATGAAAACGGAGCACATACATTAAGATTTGTAGGTTTTGTGATGGACAAGATTTGCCTCAAGTGTCAGAGAAATGTAGGCTGGTAAAACTATTCCACTGTCACCAAAACAGAAGGAGTGTAGGCAACTTAAAAAAAAACAAAAAACGACTGTTTCTGTGTAAACAGAAAGCGAGGGATGCACAAAGTGAAGCTTCATGAAAAGTAGTTGAAGCGATTGTGCTGGAACTTTGTTCACAGTTTGAAACAATCTCTCCACAGTGACATCTGGTGGCGAAGTGTCATTACAACAGCGTTTAGTGTTTCAGGATTCAACCATGTTGATACATATGTGATTGAAATAAAACCACATTCTGTTTTTAGCTTATTTGCCATTCAAATATGGACTTTACTGAATGTGTGTTATTGTTCTTACTGTGGTATTAGAGAAAGAAATCAATGCTCTCCATTTTTCCTCCTACTTAATACTTCTTTTTGCTAATTTATTATAAAACACATGTTAGCATGAATAATTATATACACTTAAATGTTGCAGCTCAGTGGGGTATACTACGAAGCTGGATTAGGAGGTTAGCAGGTTAAATTCAGCGATAGCTCTAGTTTTGAAGCTGGATCAACTCATTACATTACAATATCTTAAATAACAATAATCCACTGGGCTGTTCATGTCCCTGTGCCCCTCCCACAGAGGCACATTGTCCAGAGCCCAGGCAACGCTCCTCCCTCCTCACCTTTCTCTCTCCTCCTCACCTCTCTCTATCCTCCTCACCTTTCTCTATCCTCCTCACCTCTCTCTCCTCCTTACCTTTCTCTCTCCACCTTACCTTTCTCTCTCCTCCTCACCTCTCTCTCTCCTCCTCACCTTTCTCTCTCCTCCTCACCTTTCTCTCTCCTCCTCACCTCTCTCTCTCCTCCTCACCTCTCTATCTCCTCCTCACCTTTCTCTCTCCTCCTCACCTCTCTCTCTCCTCCTCACCTTTCTCTCTCCTCCTCACCTTTCTCTCTCCTCCTTACCTTTCTCTCTCCTCCTCACCTCTCTCTCTCTCCTCCTTACCTTTCTCTCTCCTCCTCACCTTTCTCTCTCCTCCTCACCTCTCTCTCTCCTCCTCACCTTTCTCTCTCCTCCTCACCTTTCTCTCTCCTCCTCACCTCTCTCTCTCCTCCTCACCTCTCTATCTCCTCCTCACCTTTCTCTCTCCTCCTCACCTCTCTCTCTCCTCCTCACCTTTCTCTCTCCTCCTCACCTTTCTCTCTCCTCCTTACCTTTCTCTCTCCTCCTCACCTCTCTCTCTCTCCTCCTTACCTTTCTCTCTCCTCCTCACCTTTCTCTCTCCTCCTCACCTTTCTCTCTCCTCCTCGCCCTTATCTCCTCCTCACCTCTCTCTCCTCCTCACCTTTCTCTGTCCTCCTCACCCTTATCTTTCCTCCTCGCCTTTCTCTCTCCTCGTCACATTTCTCTCCTCCTTACATTTCTCTTCTCCTCACCTTTCTCTCTCCTCCTCGCCTTTCTCTCTCCTCCTTACCTTTCTCTCCTCCTTACCTTTCTCTCTCCTCCTCACCTTTCTCTCTCTCCTCCTTACCTTTCTCTCTCCTCCTCACCTTTCTCTCTCCTCCTCACATTTCTCTCCTCCTTACCTTTCTCTCTCCTCCTCACCTTTCTCTCTCCTCCTTACCTTTCTCTCTCCTCCTCACCTTTCTCTCTCCTCCTCACCTCTCTCTCTCCTCCTCGCCCTTATCTCCGCCTCACCTTTCTCTCTCCTCCTCACCTTTCTCTCTCCTCCTTACCTTTCTCTCTCCTCCTCACCTTTCTCTCTCCTCCTCACATTTCTCTCCTCCTTACCTTTCTCTCTCCTCCTCACCTTTCTCTCTCCTCCTTACCTTTCTCTCTCCTCCTCACCTCTCTCTCTCCTCCTCGCCCTTATCTCCGCCTCACCTCTCTCTCCTCCTCACCCTTATCTTCTCCTCACCTTTCTCTCTCCTCCTCACCTCTCTCTCTCCTCCTCACCTTTCTCTCTCCTCCTCGCCCTTATCTCCGCCTCACCTCTCTCTCCTCCTCACCCTTATCTCCTCCTCACCTTTCTCTGTCCTCCTCACCCTTTTTCTTTCCTCCTCGCCTTTCTCTCTCCTCCTCACCTTTCTATCTCCTCCTTACCTTTCTCTCTCTTCCTTACCTTTCTCTCTACTCCTCGCCTTTCTCTCCTCCTTACCTTTCTCTCTCCTCCTCACCTTTCTCTCTCCTCCTTACCTTTCTCTCTCCTCCTCACCTTTCTCTCTCCTCCTCACATTTCTCTCCTCCTTACCTTTCTCTATCCTCCTCACCTTTCTCTCTCCTCCTTACCTTTCTCTCTCCTCCTCATCTGTCTCTCTCCTCCTCACCTTTCTCTCTCCTCCTCACCTCTCCCTCTCTCTTCCTTACCTTTCTCTCTCCTCCTCACATTTCTCTCCTCCTTACCTTTCTCTCTCCTCCTCACCTTTCTCTCTCCTCCTTACCTTTCTCTCTCCTCCTCACCTTTCTCTCTCCTCCTCACCTTTCTCTCTCCTCCTCACCTCTCTCTCTCTCCTCCTTACCTTTCTCTCTCCTCCTCACCTCTCCCTCTCTCTTCCTTACCTTTCTCTCTCCTCCTCACCTTTCTCTCCTCCTCACCTTTCTCTCTCCTCCTCACCCCTCTCTCTCTCCTCCTTACCTTTCTCTCTCCTCCTCACCTCTCCCTCTCTCTTCCTTACCTTTCTCTCTCCTCCTCACCTTTCTCTCCTCCTTACCTTTCTCTCTCCTCCTCACCTGTCTCTCTCCTCCTTACCTTTCTCTCTGCTCCTCACCTCTCCCTCTCTCTTCCTTACCTTTCTCCCTCCTCCTCACCTCTCTCTCTCTCCTCCTTACCTTTCTCTCTCCTCCTTACCTCTCTCTCTCTCCTCCTTACCTTTCTCTCTCCTCCTCACCTTTCTCTCTCCTCCTCACCTTTCGCTCTCCTCCTCACCTTTCTCTCTCCTCCTCGCCCTTATCTCCTCCTCACCTCTCTCTCCTCCTCACCCTTCTCTCCTCCTCACCCTTATCTTTCCTCCTCGCCTTTCTCTCTCCTCGTCAAATTTCTCTCCTCCTCACATGTCTCTCTCCTCCTTACCTTTCTCTCTGCTCCTCACCTCTCCCTCTCTCTTCCTTACCTTTCTCTCTCCTCCTCACCTTTCTCTCCTCCTTACCTTTCCTTCTCCTCCTTACCTTTCTCTCTCCTCCTCACCTCTCTCTCTCTCCTCCTTACCTTTCTCTCTCCTCTTTACCTTTCTCTCTCCTCCTCACCTCTCTCTCTCTCCTCACCTTTCTCTCTCCTCCTTACCTTTCCTTCTCCTCCTTACCTTTCTCTCTCCTCCTCACCTCTCTCTCTCTCCTCCTTACCTTTCTCTCTCCTCCTCACCTTTCTCTCTCCTCCTCGCCCTTATCTCCTCCTCACCTCTCTCTCCTCCTCACCCTTATCTCCTCCTCACCTTTCTCTGTCCTCCTCACCCTTATCTTTCCTCCTCACCTTTCTCTCTCCTCCTCACCTTTCTCTCTCCTCATTACCTTTCTCTCTCCTCCTCACCTTTCTCTCCTCCTTACCTTTCTCTCTCCTCCTCACCTTTCTCTCTCCTCCTTACCTTTCTCTCTCCTCCTCACCTTTCTCTCTCCTCCTCACCTTTCGCTCTCCTCCTCGCCTTTCTCTCTCCTCCTCGCCCTTATCTCCACCTCACCTCTCTCTCCTCCTTACCCTTAGCTCCTCCTCACCTTTCTCTGTCCTCCTCACCCTTATCTTTCCTCCTCGCCTTGCTCTCTCCTCGTCACATTTCTCTCCCCCTCACCCTTATCTCATCCTCACCTTTCTCTCTCCTCCTCACATTTCTCTCTTCCTTACCTTTCTCTCTCCTCCTCACCCTTCTCTCTCCTCCTCACCCTTCTTTCCCCTCCTTACATTTCTCTCCTCCTCACCCTTCTCTCTCCTACACTAAAAAATGCTGGGTTAAAAACAGCCCAACGTTGGGTTATTTTTACCCAATGAGTTGGGTTATTGTCTTTAACCAGCAGTTGGGTTGTTTTTTTCTGCCCATTTCTGGGTTATTGTTAACCACTCTGTTGGGTTAATTCTACCCAATGATTAGGTTCATGTTCATAATGACACCACAGTGCTCTTTTTGAAACTTTATTTTTCACAAACGTAACTTAACATGTAACGTAATTGTTATATATTAGCAGCAAATTAGTTATTCAACTGTTAATGATGAAAAGTCCCCATTGTCCATATTGTACTTGCTGTATCTTGAAGAGACAGAAGCATGAGGGGTGTTGTGATCAACAGCAGGAGACAGGCCTGGGGACAGTTCAGTCTGCAGCAGGGACAGGCCTGGGGACAGTTCAGCCTGCAGCAGGGACAGGCCTGGGGACAGTTCAGTCTGCAGCAGGGACAGGCCTGGGGACAGTTCAGTCTACAGCAGGGACAGGCCTGGGGACAGTTCAGTCTGCAGCAGGGACAGGGCTGGGGACAGTTTGGTCTGCAGCAGGGACAGGCCTGGGGACAGTTCAGTCTGCAGCAGGGACAGGGCTGGGGACAGTTCAGTCTGCAGCAGGGACAGGGCCGGGGACAGTTCAGTTCAGGTGGACACTTCCACTGGAAGAGAAACATCACATGTATGTTTGGGCTAACATTATAAAGGTTTGTAAAAACATGCTACACTTACTGGGACTAGTGTTGCCGCCTGTCCCGGTTTTACCTGATTGTCCTTCTTTTTAATGGTCTGTCCCGGGGAAAAACAATATTCCCCCAGGACACACTTGTTTCGGCTCTCTCTCTCCTCCACACACACAGCTGCAGCTCACTCCCTGCTGTGATTGGCCTGAGCTTGAAGAGAGCGAGGCTGACATTGGCTCCTCGGGCGCATGTCCCGCCTCCTCTGCTCGCTCTTTGGCTGTGTCCCCACGTATGTCTGCCTCTGTGCCCCCACGTATGTCTGCCTCTGTGTCCCCACGTATGTCTGCCTCTGTGTCCCCACGTATGTCTGCCTCTGTGCCCCCACGTATGTCTGCCTCTGTGCCCCCACGTATGTCTGCCTCTGTGTCCCCACGTATGTCTGCCTCTGTGGTCCACGTATGTCTGCCTCTGTGTCCCCACGTATGTCTGCCTCTGTGTCCCCATGTATGTCTGCCTCTGCGGCTCAGCGTGGCTCTGTTTGTTTTTTACCGCGGGGACACAGAGACGGGGGACGGGGGACAGCGCCAGGAGACTGTCTTAAACAGTAGGACATGTGCGTCAGTAATCAGGCACAGAACAGACATTTTGTGCAGCACGGTAGCACAGCGGTTAGCGCTCGTGCTTCACAGCTAGAAGGTCCCGGGTTCGATTGCCACCTGGACGGGGCCTTTCTGTGTGGAGTTTGCATGTTCTCCCTGTGTCTGCGTAGGTTTCCTCCGGGTACTCCGGTTTCCCCTACCACTAAAAACATGTACAATAGGCCCAGGGACTGCAGGTGGAAATTAGCACAAGTGCTATAACCTGGTACAATGCATCTCTCCTTTCTGAGGCTAATGTAGATTGTACACTGTCCCTGTTCAAATAATTAAAAAAAATAGAATCGCTATAGAGAAGGCAGGAGTTTACAGGAGCTAGCATTAGCACCTCAGTAAAGCTGCAAACGTTTTCACCCCAGATGAATATTTTGTCAGGTCCTAGAAAGACAAAGACAGAAGGCTGACAGTGGACACTTAACTCCAGCTCAGAGTAGATCTGCCTCTGAAGTTCACCTGTCCTTCTCTTCACAGAGACCTTCCTCTGTGAAGAGAAGGACAGGTGAACCTTCAGAGTGAATCTTCTTAATGATTCAGTGCAGCCTGTCCACATCAGCGAGGGAAAGGGAAACACTCGGCTAACACTTTATGACTCATATTATTCTTAACTGAGGGATAGTGGTTGTTGAAATGTAGCCTGGTAAATAGTATGAGATATTTAAACATATATAATTTATTTAAACATATATAATTCAAACAGACTGCCCCAGGTCTGAGAGCCTCATGTAACAAAAGGCTAACTTTTGTTTTATGATATTTTATGTATTTTTTAATTAATCTGAGTAAAGATCATTCTTGAAATAAATGATTTAGACCAGTTCACTCTGAAGAGTTAAGTTACTAATACTTTACTCTTGTACTTGCAATTGTAATTGAGTAATATTTCAGCAATGTAACTGTACTTTTACTTGAGTATACAGTTGCCGCGCGCATTTTTAAATAGCCCGATTATTTTTAACTAACTTTAGCCTTCGTTATTTCAGTAAATACTTGTCCTATCAACACCAAATAAGAACTGGGACAGAGAGTGAAGTGTCCTCTGTCAGCAGCAGCGCCGCAAGGACGGGGCGAGAAAGATTTTGTTTTTAAATATAGTCGGACTCGCGCGTAAGGGACAGCGGCATAATAAGGAAATTATAGTGTAATAAGGGTGCAATAGTGTAATAAGGGTGTAATAAGGAAGTAATAGTGTAATAGGGGTGTAATAGTGTAATAAAGGTGTAATAAGGAAGTTATAGTGTAATAAGGGTGCAATAGTGTAATCAATGGTAAATGGTCTCAACTTATATAGCGCTTTTCCACCTACATTAGGCACTCAAAGCGCTTTACAGTAAGGAACCGCTCACCCATTCATACACCAATGTACACAGACACTGGAGGCAAGGTGGGTGAAGTGTCTTGCCCAAGGACACAACGACAGCGTGCACCTTCAGGAGGCGGGATTCGAACCCCTGACCTTCCGATCATGAGACGACCCGCTCTACCATCTGCGCCACCATCGCCCCATTTACCATAGTGTAATAAGGGTGTAATAAGGAAGTAATAGTGTAATAGGAGTGTAATAGTGTAATAAAGGTGTAATAAGGAAGTTATAGTGTAATAAGGGTGCAATAGTGTAATAAGGGTGTAATAAGGAAGTAATAGTGTAATAGGGGTGTAATAGTGTAATAAAGGTGTAATAAGGAAGTTATAGTGTAATAAGGGTGCAATAGTGTAATAAGGGTGTAATAAGGAAGTAATAGTGTAATAGGGGTGTAATAGTGTAATAAAGGTGTAATAAGGAAGTTATAGTGTAATAAGGGTGCAATAGTGTAATAAGGGTGTAATAAGGAAGTAATAGTGTAATAGGGGTGTTGCGGCTTCTGACCAACTTAGCCGCGGAGAGATTGAGGCTGGGTCCTGTGGCTTAACTTTGTGACGCGCAAGGAGGCTATGGTGAAAGATGGGCTGAAATCCAGAGTAATTTTGTATATTTATTGCGTTAAAAACGTACAAAGCTTAACAAGTAAAAATGAGTGTGACAAAAAATGATGGAAACCAGAAGGATTAACGGACAAACAATGGTAAATGAAATGGGTGCGGTCAACAAAAATTGTGGCTACCCAGACCAGACCTCTCTCATCCGGAACCCAGGTGAGTGCGCACTTTAACATATTCAGACCTCCGCTTGGACACGCCCATGCCCACGTGTGTACCCGCCTCAGAAGCACACACACAAACATACACAAGCGCACCGTACACACACATTCAGTCCCAGATGCGTCTCCTACACACCAGCCCCTAATTATTAGATCACACATAATAATTCATATTTCAAGCAACATAATAGGAGACATAAAGACATCATATTTCAAACAGAATGCTTCTTATTTAATTTATAGTCCATAATTAGGCTAATTCACACGTAATCGTCTTCTTCACTATGATCGATTAGTCCATAGTCCAAAAAATTGTCTCAAAGTTCAAAAAAGTCAGGAAAAAACAGTCCATGTAGAGGTCAGCAACGTCCTTATGCTGCCTCCTCTGCCTCCAGCAACAGACAGATCTTCGATATGGGTCTGTCAAGGCAACTTGTTTTAGTCTTAATCCTCACTTGCCTGACAAATCCTTTACGGTCCGGAAAAGTCTGTAGTACACGCCCCATAATCCAGGAATTACGAGGTGCTGTACTGTCCATGAGAAGAACTAGATCTCCTTCGACAAGGTTCCTTTGAACTCCAGTCCATCTCTGTCGCTCCTGTAACAGAGGCAGGTACTCCTTCGTCCAGCGCTTCCAGAAAAGGTCAGAAATGTACTGAACTTGTCTCCATCGTCTTGGTGCATACAGATCTGCTGCTTGGAACTCTCCAGGTGGCAATGAAGGCTGGGATTTGAGCAGCAAGAGATGGTTAGGGGTCAGAGCTTCCAGGTCGTTGGGATCGGTGGAGGCTTTTGTGATGGGCCTGCTGTTGATAACAGCCTCAACTTCACAGAGTACTGTGTGAAGCCCCTCCTCATCCAAACGTTGCACTTTATTCTCGATCCTTCTTTGCTGCTGCATGCGCTCTTCATTCTGATTGGCTGTTAGCCGTTTCCTTTTTCTGTTATTTGGCATGCAGATGCTTGGGTTTTTCAAAGGAAGGGCGACCTGATCGTGACCATCAATGTGTTTGGCTGACATTGTGACCATGTCCGTGAACCTCAGGTCTTCTCTGGACAGACCCACTTGCTCCTCCACCGCAGATTCTGGAAAGTCCATCTTAAAATGCTGTCGCCACAAATCATCCAAATTAACAATGGACACACGGTTTACAGTTACTGGCTGCTCACTGCAATCGGCCTCCCCGCTTCCTGTCGGTGGTCCGTTTACCGTCCAGCCCAGCACTGTCCTTATAGCGTAGGGTCCATTATGCTCGCTGCGGATGACTTCTAGTGGTTCCATGGCTCGTGGGATGTTTGCCCCTATCAGCAGCTCTATTCCAGCCTCAATCTGCGGTAAGTAGAGGTGTCTCAAATATGGCCACTTAGTCAGATCCTCATTTGTCGGTATGTTGGCTCTGTGCACTGGCATTGACAACTGAGTGTAAGCCTTTGGCAAGTCAATAAATGTGTCATCTTCCAGTGCCGCCACCTCCAGCTCTGGGGCAATGTAACTACTGACCACCTTCTCCTGCCCCATGGTCCTGAGGAGAATATTGGCTCTTTTCCCAGACAGATTGAGCTTCTGCATCAAGCTTTCTGTACAGAACACTGCTGTACTTCCCTGATCCAAAAAGGCATAGGTGAAGATGATTTTATTGCCTTTCTTAGCCTTTACCTGGACCGGCACAATAGGAAGTTTGCAATCAAACTCGCCAGCCCCTGTAAGCCCACTAGAAACCATCATGCCATCCACTGCCACATGGCTGCTTCTCTCAGCCTGTCCTGCATTAGCCCCGCTGTCCTTATGGAGCACAGTTGAGTGGTTTTGGCCACACTTTGAACAAGAAATCTTCCTTTGGCAATTTCTGCTGATGTGTCCTATACACAGACAGCGAAAACAAGAACCATTTTTCTTCAGGAAGTCGATTTTCTCCTGGTGTGCCATCCTTTCCAACCATGCACACACCTCCAATGTGTGTCCTCCAGAACAGCAGGGACAGGTCTTGTAAGGTGGGTTTGTGGGTGTTGCTTCGTTTCTGGCGGGGTCTGTCGTCTCTGCTTGATTCACAGTGATAGCAAAGCTGGTTCCCTGGATGTTAGAGCGTGGGTGAGGATTGAACTTATGTGGTTTAGTTGATAGAGCAGCGTCCTGAATGTTTCCAAACACAGGGTCAGTCAGGATCTTCACCTGTTTTCCCACAAAGTTAGCAATGTCCATAAACTTTGCTCTTCTATTTTCCTTTTCCTGCAGATCACACACATGACTTCTCCAATGGTCTCGGAGTTTGTAGGGTAGTTTTTTAATTATGTTCAGCATGTTTGTGGGCGTATCCAAATCACTTAGATACTGTGCATCCTCCATGGCGTTGCAGCACCCGCGCAGGAAGAGGCTATACTCTTGGAGGGCCTCGACATCTTCTGCTTTAATGGTGGGCCATGATAAAGCTTTTTCCATGTATGCTGCTGCCACCTTCTGTTCATTGCCATAGTGCTCTCTCAGCAGAGCCTTTGCTTTCAAATATCCTCTGTCCGACTCCATGTGCTGACAGCTCCTCACCAGCTCCCTTGCCTGCCCTTTGGTGTATTGTTCGAGGAAGTAGAGTCTGTCAGAGTTGTTATTGGTATTTCGTTCAACTCCATTTTCAAATGCTTTAATAAAGGAGTGATATTTGAGTGGGTTACCATCAAAAATTGGCATTTCCCTTTTTGGGAGTGCTGAGAGAGTTTTTTGTTGCATTAGCAGTGTTGTAATTTCATTTTGTTTTCTCATGATGTCCAGCACTTTGTCATGGTGTAATCCATCAGTTTTATCAAATAGATTTTCCTGTTGTGTCACATTGACCACAGTGTCTTCAGGAGCCGTTAAATAACGTTGGAGCATGTAGGGAGGACCTGGGGGCTGTTTCATATCAGGTAAGTGAGTGACTTTAGGCTTCACAGTAGGATGCATGGTTTTAGCTGCATTGTGCTTGGGTTTAACTGGCTGAGATGGTACAAATTCGGTGGCATTGACGTCGAGTTTCTTAGAATGTGTCTTTGTATAGTATGAATTCATGCCATCCGAAACCTTTGACTTTGTTTTCCCACCAACACTGCTTTGTGATTTTAAAAAGCTTAATTTTGCCTTTTCTTCAGCAATTTCGTTGTTCAGTAAAAACTGCTCCTTCTTGTTGCGCAGCTTTAATTCTTCTTCTTCCCATGCAAATTGCGCTTTTCTTTTACGCAATTTTAACTCCTCTTCCTCCAATGCATGTTTTTCCATTAATGTCCTTTGTTTTACAGCCAAAAATGCTAGATTAGATTCACTTTTCAAGCGAGCAGATGAGCGCGAGGCTGAGGAACCTGTATGACGTGAGCGCGAGCTCTTGCTTGTATTTGAGACGCTGTCGCAGGCATGAAGTGCGTCCTGGGGGTCTTGTACAGTGGGAACACGCTCTAGAGGGTCACCATCTGGCAAATCATTACCTTTTTCAACGGGAGCTTGCTCTGCATGGTCGTTTTTGTTTTGTGGTTTTTCAGAAATATGTGTTTCAAATTGAGATTTATTTGAATTTTCACGGAGATTTTCCTGTATCCATGTTTCCACTTTGTGCTTAAATGCGTCGCTGTAATCCATAATGCTGGAAAACCACTCCATTTGTTTTTCCTCTTCTTCATCAGGAAGCAGTGGCAGTAATTCGTTGTGCAGGTCTTTTGCCTTTTTACACAGTGCATTCACTTTGTCCAGCTGGGAGGGGATTTCAGTTGCATTTTCTTTTGATTTCATTTGCGCTTTTATTTGCGGGATAAGCGCTTTGATTTTGTTAACGGCACTTTTGCGCTCATGCTGAAGCCGTTCGAGCTTATTTTCCCAAGCTTTGGTGGTCAGTTTTATTTCTCGTTTTTCAGTTTCCATGTTTGTACGTTCAACGTTAGCGTTTATTTGACTCATTTCCGTGATATTTTCGTTTGTGTAGCGCGACACAATCACAATTCCTCAAAAGCGCATTCAAAATCCATAAACATTTCGTTTAAAATTCGTCCAAAACGGTGCTTTAAAATCCATCCATAGACATTACATTTGAATTAATTGACAATGCAGATTCAATCCAAACATTTCAACACGTTTAGGCCTTTAGACAACACCAGCCGCGCCGTATTTGCCACACGGTCCAAACATCTCAATCAAATAATGCACGGAGATAGTGCGCCAATACAACCAGCGTAACATCCATTCGACACATTGCTCTCGTTAGGCATTATGCATTTGCGATCGAAGCAGAATCCTTTATCCACAAACACTAACAGGTTCAGGCCTACCTGTTTCCAGGTGAATGGATAGCGTGGTGTAGGCTATGGCACTTAGCTGCGGCGCGGTCCCCGTCTAATAACTGGCGATGACTTGGATCCTTGCCTGATGATTTTCATTCAGTGCCTTTTTTGTTGACAAATGTTGCGGCTTCTGACCAACTTAGCCGCGGAGAGATTGAGGCTGGGTCCTGTGGCTTAACTTTGTGACGCGCAAGGAGGCTATGGTGAAAGATGGGCTGAAATCCAGAGTAATTTTGTATATTTATTGCGTTAAAAACGTACAAAGCTTAACAAGTAAAAATGAGTGTGACAAAAAATGATGGAAACCAGAAGGATTAACGGACAAACAATGGTAAATGAAATGGGTGCGGTCAACAAAAATTGTGGCTACCCAGACCAGACCTCTCTCATCCGGAACCCAGGTGAGTGCGCACTTTAACATATTCAGACCTCCGCTTGGACACGCCCATGCCCACGTGTGTACCCGCCTCAGAAGCACACACACAAACATACACAAGCGCACCGTACACACACATTCAGTCCCAGATGCGTCTCCTACAAGGGGTGTAATAGTGTAATAAGGGTGTAATAAGGAAGTAATAGTGTAATAGGGGTGTAATAGTGTAATAAAGGTGTAATAAGGAAGTTATAGTGTAATAAGGGTGCAATAGTGTAATCAATGGTAAATGGTCTCAACTTATATAGCGCTTTTCCACCTACATTAGGCACTCAAAGCGCTTTACAGTAAGGAACCGCTCACCCATTCATACACCAATGTACGCAGACACTGGAGGCAAGGTGGGTGAAGTGTCTTGCCCAAGGACACAACGACAGCATGCACCTTCAGGAGGCGGGATTCGAACCCCTGACCTTCCGATCATGAGACGACCCGCTCTACCATCTGCGCCACCATCGCCCCATTTACCATAGTGTAATAAGGGTGTAATAAGGAAGTAATAGTGTAATAGGGGTGTAATAGTGTAATAAAGGTGTAATAAGGAAGTTATAGTGTAATAAGGGTGCAATAGTGTAATAAGGAAGTTATAGTGTAATAGGGGTGCAATAGTGTAATAAGGGTGTAATGAAGTAATAGTGTAATAGGGGTGTAATAGTGTAATAAAGGTGTAATAAGGAAGTTATAGTGTAATAAGGGTGCAATAGTGTAATAAGGGTGTAATAAGGAAGTAATAGTGTAATAGGGGTGTAATAGTGTAATAAAGGTGTAATAATAATAATAATAATAATAATAATAATGCATCAGTTTTATATAGCGCTTTTCTGGACACTCAAAGACGCTTTACATTGCACTATTCATTCACTCCATACTTGATGGTGGTAAGCTACTATTGTAGCCACAGCTGCCCTGGG
Organism: Proterorhinus semilunaris; assembly: GCA_021464625.1. NCBI lineage: Eukaryota > Metazoa > Chordata > Actinopteri > Gobiiformes > Gobiidae > Proterorhinus > Proterorhinus semilunaris. Next base: position 745,150 of record CM038355.1, on the reverse strand, counting down.
GTAGACTGACGGAAGCGAGGCAGCCAATCTGCGCCATCGGCCCCTCCGACCAACACCAACCACTCACTCACATCATTCATCCCGGCCTATTGTGCATGTTTTTAGTGGTAGGGAATAAGAGTAATAAGGAAGTTATAGTGTAATAAGGGTGCAATAGTGTAATAAGGGTGTAATAAGGAAGTAATAGTGTAATAGGGGTGTAATAGTGTAATAAAGGTGTAATAAGGAAGTTATAGTGTAATAAGGGTGCAATAGTGTAATAAGGGTGTAATAAGGAAGTAATAGTGTAATAGGGGTGTAATAGTGTAATAAGGGTGTAATAAGGAAGTAATAGTGTAATGGGGTGTAATAGTGTAATAAGGGTGTAGTAAGGAAGTAATAGTGTAATAGTGGTGTAATAGTGTAATAAAGGTGTAATAAGGAAGTAATAGTGTAATAGGGGTGTAATATTGTAATAAAGGTGTAATAAGGAAGTTATAGTGTAATAAGGGTGCAATAGTGTAATAAGGGTGTAATAAGGAAGTTATAGTGTAATAAGGGTGTAATAAGGAAGTAATAGTGTAATAATGGTGTAATAGGGAAGTAGTGGTGTAATAAGGGTGTAATAGGTGCGTAATAATGTAATAGGGGTGTAATAGTGTAATAATAATTTTAGACCCGGTCCCAACCCCGTTTTTTAAAACTTTCTATGGATCTTTCAGAGATGAGCTTTTAAACATGATGAATTGCTCTCTTCAGACGGGGGTCTTCCCTGCTGCCTTTAAGGGGGCGGTGGTGAGGCCTCTGCTGAAGAAGAGCAATTTGGACTGTAATGATTTTAACAACTTTAGACCGGTATCCAACTTACCATTTTTAAGTAAAATCTTAGAAAAACTTGTTTTTACCCAACTTAGCAACTTTATAAATGCACACAACGTCCTTGAGAAATTTCAGTCTGGCTTTAGGGTAAACCACAGCACCGAGACGGCCCTTTTAAAGATTTTAAATGATCTTAGATTAAATTATGACTCACAGAAGGTCACAGTGTTGGTTCTACTGGATCTGAGCACTGCCTTTGATACAGTCGACCATACTATTCTTTTAACTCGTTTAAAACACATCGGCCTCTCTGGTGCTGTCCACAAGTGGTTTACATCCTACCTCACAGACAGGACATTCATGGTAAGTGTGGATACCTGCTCCTCCAAGGTCCATAATATTACATGTGGTGTGCCCCAGGGTTCGATTTTAGGCCCAGTGCTTTTTAACCTGTATATGCTCCCTCTTGGTGATGTCATCAGGAGACATGGAGTCAACTTTCATAGTTACGCTGATGATACACAGTTGTACATCTCCATGTCTCCTGATGACACCAGGCCAATGGATGCACTTTTTCAATGCATTTTAGATATTAAATCCTGGATGGCAGAAAACTTTCTCCAGCTTAACCAGGACAAAACTGAAGTTTTAGTCATCAGTCCTCAGGCCCCGAGAGAGAAACTTTTACCCAAACTACAGTCATTGTCTTTTAATCCTTCCTCACAGGTGAAGAACCTGGGTGTGATTTTTGACTCTGAGCTGACTTTAATTCCACACATTAAGAATATCACAAAGATAGGTTTTTACATCTAAAGAACATAGCCAGAGTCCGCCCCATTCTCTCTCGGGCCAACACGGAGACGCTCATGCATGCTTTTATCACCAGTCGTATCGACTACTGTAATGCTCTGCTTTCTGGTCTTCCCAAAAAGAGGATCTCAGGTTTACAACTTTTACAAAATTTAGCAGCTCGTGTCCTGACGAAGACCAGGAGGCGGGACCACATTACAGGAGGCGGGACCACATTACACCAGTTTTAGAGTCGCTGCATTGGCTCCCCGTGTGTTTCAGGATCCATTTTAAAGTTCTTTTAATGGTTTTTAAATGTCTTAATGGTCTTGGTCCTTCTTATCTTTCAGAACTGCTTTTACCTTATGAACCTTCACAGCCCCTGCGCTCCTCCGGCAGGGGTCTCCTAGTTATTCCTAAAGTCAACAGAAAGACTCACGGCGAGGCGTCTTTCCAATATTATGGCCCTCGCCTCTGGAACGACCTAAGGAGGAGCTCAGGACCGCAGAGAATGTTCATGTTTTTAAGAGCAGGCGCAAGACCCACCTTTTTAGTTTAGCTTTTAACTAATATCTACTTATATTAACCTTATTTACCGGTTTTAGTTCTATTATTTCTTTAGTTTCCCTCTTTTTATCCTGTGCTATTTCACGCACAGTTTTAGTTGTTTTTAATGTATCTCTTATTAAATATGTATTTATTTTTTATGTGTATATATACATATATATATATATATATATATATATATATATATATATATATTGTAATTGTTATTGTATTTATTTATTTTTTATTTATTTATTTTTTATGTTCTCCTAGTGGTTCCTCTGAGGGAGCCCTCTGCCCCAGGAGTGCTGGTTGGCTGTGGCCGTGCGGGCGCTCTCCTGGGGGTGCCTGGATGGAGGTAGGACGTCTCTCCTACACCTACTCCGGGCCCCCTGGGTTGGCGCTCTGTGGCTGTGGCCGATGGGCTGCTCCTGGTGCAGACGCTCCTTGGATGGTGTTTCCTCTTTCGGTCCATCTGTACCCAGCCTTACGTACCCAACTCTATGTCCATTTTTCTTTAAGACTTTTAACTGCTGGCTGTCTGTACGTATATGTGTCTGTGTGTCTGTGTGTGCGGGTGGGGTGGTGGGGTTGTAGTTATTTATGTATACTGGTGGGGACGATTTTAATGATTATTAAGCACTGTAAAGCACTTTGTGTTACATTTTGTATGAAAAGCGCTTTATAAATAAAGTTTGATTTGATTTGATTTGATGAGGGTGTAATAGCAGTGCAATAGTGTAATGGGGTGTAATAAGGACGTAATAGCGGTGCAATAGTGTAGTAAGGGTGTAATGGGGTGTAATAGTGTAATAAGTTTGTAATAGTGTAATAGGAGTGTAATGGGGTGCAATCGTGTAATAAGGGTGTAATAGTGTAATAGCGGTGCAATCGTGTAATAAGGGTGTAATAGTGTAATAGCGGTGCAATAGTGTAATAAGGGTGTAATAGTGTAATGGGGTGTAATAGGAGAGTAATAGCGGTGCAATAGTGTATTAAGGGTGTAATAGTGTAATAAGGATGTAATAGTGGCGCAATAGTGTAATGGGGTGTAATAGTGTAATAAGGGTGTAATAGCGGTGCAATAGTGTAGTAAGGGTGTAATAGTGTAATAAGTGTGTAGTAGTATAGTGTAATAGGATAATAGGAGTGTAATAGAATAGGAATAAACTCCCAGCTCAAGTTAAAGAAGCAGACACAGTCCCTACATTTAAGACTAGGCTCAAAACGTACCTCTTCGAATGAGCTTATGATCAGGTCAGTTAGGTAAAGCTCTGACCCTCAGCCTGAAGTAAAACTGCCTTAGAGGAAAAACTGCTGTGGGAAGTACGGTACACTGAGCGCTATCCTCTTCTTCTTATTACTGCAAACTTTGTCTTATTATGATACAATATTTATTTTATCTGTAGTCTGTTCATTACTATTCACATGGTGTCTCCTGTCCCACCCTTTTCGGGGGAATGCCTGTCTAGATCAAATGGAGGAACCCCGCCAACATGGAATGGTCAATGAGAACTATGCTTCAACATGGACTAGATGTTCTGTGATCTTGGCCCGTCTGCTGAGGGACTCCTTCGGCCCTGGGTCTCTATAGCCTGTCCGTCCATTGGAGTGGATCTCTCCTCCCCGAGGTTTCTCTTTTCTCTTTTCACCCCCGGGGTTTTTTGAGTTGTTCCACGCCGTGCTGGAGAGTCTAAGGACAGGGGACACCCACACCGCTCCTCATCACCTGCTGCTGACATTTAATTGGACATTATGTTTATGTCTGCCTGTATACTTAACTTGCCTGGCCTTTACATTGTCTTATTTACTGTTTTGTTTTATTGCCTTAATGTTTGGTGCACCCCTGTGAGACAACTTCTGTTGTGATATTGGGCTATATAAAACCATTGATTGATTGATTGATTGACAATGAACAGAACATGTTTCCTGCTATTGGATGCTGCACGGAGCTGCCGGCCATTATAGCCCTCTGTGTTATAGGGACAAGTGTTAACTATCGCTGTCCACTTCTTCCTATGTATAAAACAAAAGCATACAAGTGAATGAAATACACTAATGCTATTTTCAACACCACATGCACAGTTTAGTAGCAAAAAAAGTTTATTTAGTGTTTAGAATCACTGTAATGACTTCAAGTATTTAATGTGGTGGATAAAGGAGCTGTTGGTGCAGATTAGCAGCCTCACTTCTGTCAATCGGCCCAAGGGCAACTTTGGCTACAATAGGTTATCTATCTAGAAGTGAATCCATGTCTGTGTTAAAAAAATAGTACCTCTGTATGATTGCAGTCCTCTGGGAGAGAGAGTGCTCTTCTCCCAAGGTCTGCTTGATGTTTGACCTCTATGGTAATTTCATTAATAGCTCACATTCACTGGACTAGCTAAACAAATTCTACTTTTTGAGTGCCTGTTGCACTCTTCTTGAGGGATTGGCAGTAGGGCTGGTAGATGTAGGTGCGACTGCTGGTGTGGTGGCAGTGGATGGGCCAGGTGTGGCGTGGCCATGTTGTGCCCTCAACGTATTAAAGAGGTCCTCAACCATTGCTTCCACCCTTTTCTGTATTTATGAACAACACAATGAAAATGAAAACAGTGTAAAATAATATAAACCAGAGGCAATGGTACTCCTAACCCTTGTATTCTGGTCGGTCAGAAGTAATCAGTGATTAGCTCCTTAAGCATATATATATAAAGACACAGCAGCTACATTTTTCAGGCCGACAAAATGTGTTTCAATAGTTTACTACAACATGCTCACATGTGCCATCTGACACAGAGTGAACAAGGGAACACAGCTATAGTTCTGACCAAGCTAGCAAAAGAGCTGGAGATGTTTCACCGAGCGCTCACTGCTCTTGAGTAGATCCCCCACAGGCAATGCATGAATAGTCAAACACGGAGGACAATAACTGTTCAAGTGGCGGGATTTATGGGTCTGGATAGACCGTAGCCTCCTGCCTGAGGGGAGAGGGGTGAATAGTCCGTTTCCAGGGTGAGAAGGGTCAGCTGTGATCCGACTCACACGCCTCCGGGTCCTGGAGGTGAACAGGTCCTGGAGAGATGGGAGCTCACAGCCAATCACCTTCTCAGCAGCACGCACAATGCGCTGCAGTCGGTGCTTGTCCCGTTCTGTAGCGCCGAGGAACCACACGATGATGGAGGAGGTGAGGATGGACCACACAGTGATGGAGGAGGTAAGGATGGACCACACGGTGATGGAGGAGGTAAGGATGGACCACACGGTGATGGAGGAGCATCTTGGTTGGCAGCTTAAGTTTCTTCAGCTGCCGCAGGAAGAACATCCTCTGCTGGGCCTTCTTGATGAGGGAGCTGATGGTAGGCTCCCATTTGAGGTCCTGGGTGATGGTGGTGCCCAGGAAACGGAAGGAGTCCACGATGGAAATGGGGGTGGGAGAGTCTGTCAGGGCGAGGGGGGACGGTGGGGCTGTGTCTTTACTAAAGACCACGATCATCTCCACTGTCTTCTGAGCGTTCAGCTCCAGGTTGTTGTGGCTGCACCAGGACGCTCTCTCCTGTAGGCGAACTCATCACCGTCTGAGATGAGCCCGATGAGGGTGGTGTCAAACTTGATCAGTTTAACGGACTGGTGACTGGAGGTGCAGCAGTTTGTGTACAGGGAGAAGAGCCAGGGGGAAAGTACACAGCCCTGAGGAGTTCCAGTGTTTGTAGTCCGAGTGTCCCAGCCGCACGTGCTGTCTCCGGTCCGTCAGAACCCGCAAAATGTATAGAGGACACACGAGATATCTGAGTGTGCGTTGGCCGCACACGACACATATACGGAAAGGGTTTTATCGAAAGTCCTACGCCGGCCGTACAGACGACTCATGCAGACATACGGCGTTCTTACAACCTGAAAACACTTAGAGCCCGTAGAGTTTGTTTGACCTCTGCGGCGGGTCAGTGGCCACTCTGCGGCTCCAAAATAAGCCCGTCACACACGTGCGCTCTGTGCGTTTTCTTGCGTGTTGTGCACGTACGGTGCACAGCTATGGTTGTGACCATAGCTTTAGGTGATTCACAAATTGGCACATGGAAAAGCACAGATTCACAAACCAAAACCTTTTATACACAAATATATACAGTATGTACAGATGAAATGTTTCGTGAATATTCGAAGCACCCAAATGAGTAATATTTTTGCATCAATGAATCAATGACACAAATCTCACCCCATACCTACTGCACTGAAACTCCACACAAACATGGAGAAAGGTTTGCAGAGCCCTGTGGTTCGACCAAGGTTCAATACAGACGCCCCCTAGTGAAGTGTTTTGGAACAGTCGCGGTTCATGAAACAATTCAGAGTGAGTCAGAGTCATGTGACATGCGTGTTTTGAATGATGTTTCGGAGCAGTGTTTTGTGTTTTGGGACTTCGAAACTGTGCCGAATGGCATTATTCAAGATGGCCAACTTTACAGAAAGATGTTTGAATATTTACCGATTAAAGAAGTCACAAAGGGCATGATACACGGCCACCAGGTGGAGCTGTTTCCTACCTAATGACTGCTGCATTATCAACTGGCTCTTATGATTTTCATTCGGTCCATTGCCAGGGAGTGATGTGTACGTGTGCAAGACTTGATATTTTCCTATGGACTATTTTATGCCCAGAATCAGAGATTTTGCAAGTTGCTTCATTAAAGAGGGGGTATTATGCTTTTTTCAATCACATAGCACCAGTCTATAGCACTACAATGATGACGTAACCTTCTGTTGGTCTGTATATGCAGTAAATTAAAATAACTGCCTTGAATAAAATTGCTCTCTCAAAATGGCTGTACTGAACGTCTTGAAATAGGCCTCTGTCTCTTTAAGAAGCTTTCCGACACGCCCCCTTCAGCACACTACTGTGGCATTTAAACAACAACACTGTGCGGGGAGGGGGCTCTGCTGAGCTGAGGAGCAGTGGTTGGGTAGCCTGGAAAAATCCAAACTCACCGCTGAGCCGGTGAGTCTGGTCACCCCTGCGTCGAATCCATTTCCCACAGCGGTAGATACGCGAGCAAACAGGAAGTGAAGTAAACCAATCAGCGAAGGGCGGCGTCTGCTGTTGATGTGGTGGTATTAGCGGTTTTGCGTTAATATTTGCGCAGGATTATGAATAATGAAACTCACCTACTGTCGATGTGTTTTTGGTCATTTACCGCCGACTGGAGACACGCTTTCTCTCTTTCGTGCAGCGCTAGTAGATTGTTATTGAGGGACTTCCTCGTCCCGTGAGTGACGTTGCTCGCTGACAACACGTCACGGCAAATAAACAAATCTGATTGCACGTGAACGGATTGATTTTGCGGAAGCCGCGAACGAGGACTGGGTGACCAGACTGATCCCCCGCTGGATAAAAAATACAGAGGGGAATCATTCTGGTCCCACCAGGCTAGTGGTTGGGGGCTTGGCTGGTGACGAAAGGTCCAGAGGCGTCTCCAGGAGGTGGGGGCGTTCCTAGGAGGACTGAGGCATAGCTACACCTAATATGGCTGCCGTCTAAGTTTTTACTGATTACTCAAAAATATGTGAATGAGCCGAGGCAACACTCCAGGCATGTGTTTAATGAGGGAATGACATAATAACATGATGTAAAGCTTGAAAAAGTCGATTTTACATAATACCCCCCCTTTAAGTAAAATGAGTTTCTTTCACCCAAAGAGGGCAGAGACTCACCGAAACTGCCCTGATGTTACTCCTATCGACAACAGCAGGAATCACCATTTGTCACTGTTATCTGTGCGTGTGCTGTCCTTTATTATGTACAATTAATGAAAAATGCTTAATCAACATAGGTAATATAAAAAGGCACATCGAGCAGCACATACTCATACTCTAACAAAGTGCTGTTATTTAATAAAACCACCAGAGGGCAGACTTTCCCTGCCTACCACTTATTCCTACTATCACTACTTCTCATATTCAGTTCATTGTTTTCAATTCAAGGTCCTTTGTGTAGCACTTAAAAAAAACATTTCAGTGCAATCATATGTATAATTCAAAGGAACAAACCAAAAGACATTTAAAATTTAAACCTTGAGGAATAATAAAGTTTAAACCATTGCTGTTTTTTGCTCCTTAGATGGACCACATTTGTACAGATTTTTTTACCTGTTTTATTTGTATTGTTTTTATGTACAGTATGTTGAAAATAGCGTATTCTTTAGTGCTGGACGAAAGGATGGAGACTCGGTATATTATAATCAAAAATCATTACTTTATTTCCTATTACAAACTAAAAGTACATCTGTTCAGCTGACCTCCATGCTGACCGGTCGATGAGGCGGAAGAGAGAGAGCGCTTCTCCCCCTCGCAACACAATACAAAGGAGTGGGTGTGTCTTCCCCAACCAATCAGCTCTCTTGGAAATGTCTTATCGTCACTTCTTCTTCTGCGCAATCTGACTCCTCCTTACAGCACACTGCCCCCCAGTGGATCAACCATACATACAACAAGCAAAAACAAAATATCCGCCAATTGAAATGAACCTCAAGGCACAGTTTACAGATCAACACAGTTTTATATATAATCACTAAAACCCAATATGACAAATATGTATATAAATAATCCAATATTCGCCGTTTTGATCTCCTCTAAAGAGAGAGATCACAATCAGATTGAATATTTGTCATATGAAATCACAGTGACAGATGTATGTCCTTCAACTGGTTGCCTTTACTCTGTCAGGTCGTTGTCTCGGTTCATGCTTCCTCGGCGTCCGCTATAAAAACATATACTCACCACTAAGGGTGGTTTTTATTGTTTATTTTTTCTACATCATCATGTTTTGGTCAACTTTGATTGTTGTAAAGCGCTTTAGAAATAAAACTTGATTGATTAATTTGGGTCAAAAACTCTCATAATGACAACCACTCACAAGCACCCGCAGAGACAAGGAACCCAACAGAGATCTGTAATAGAAACACAAAAGAACAGACAAAAATTACAAAAAAAATTCTCATCAGGGCCGCTCACCGTGAGAACGACCATGCCAGCTAATCTTGCAAATTATGGCTGGACTCAAAGACCTATTTAACTTAATTTATCTGTTGGAATGCTGTTCTCAATTTTATCTGGAAAATTCAGGTTTCATTAATCTACAGAGAAAAACTCTCTTTTTTAGCTTCTGTTTCCCACATTTGCCACAGATTCTGTGTGCACTTCAGAATCACAGCAAACGTTAAAAAACAGAGTATTATACATTTATTTACCTATCTGAAACCGAAATCTTAGTTGGCCATAACATTTGTCAATTCGTCACTTTATGTTTCCGTTTGTTTGTCTTTTAGATATATTTGTATCAGTTCTTTCCCATGCCAAAATAAACCAAATTATAATAATTTTCCCATATAATATATAATTAACACCCCCTCATGGACTGAGGAAAACTCAGTCCAATAAAGAGTCATGTAACATGCATAAACAAGTGAGACCTCTGTCCTTGTACAGGAAACACAACAAACCAACTCCAATTTCACTGGAGATTAATACCTTCGGCACCTACATAACACAAAGAAAACAATAGCAAAATAACAAATGTCAGGTTCAGTCCAGGAGGTTGAAGGCGGGTTTAAATGGGTCGACAGGGCGAGTGAGAGGTGTGACATCACTCGTCTGGTTTGTGACCTGGACAGCATGTGAGGTCCTGGGAGTGGCCTCAAAAGGGATCAGACCAGCACAGTTCAGTCCAATCGCGGCAGAGGACTGTCAGACAGGCTGGGAAAGGAGCTCTCAGCGGCTCCCAAAGTGAGAACAGCAGTCACCTCCAACCTGAGTACATAAACTAATGAGTGTAGATGGTTTCAATAGGGATTATAACATACAATCTTAAGATCAGTGTCCACTGGATTCCCGTGGAATCAAAGAGGAGTCTGATCTCAGGCATCAAAATGGCCCGTTTCAAGTTCATAAGAGTTTCCTCTCGATCTGCTCACGGATTGACGCCAGGAGCAGAGCAAGAGAAAGGGCCGAAACCCAATTCATTTCAGCTTTTAGACATAATTTCAGACAATTTAGTTTTATATATTCCAATTCATAGCTATAGCATTTCACAGTTCTATCAACATATCAATGCCCTCTAAGGCTTCGTTTAAATTTTGTATTGAGATATTCAGACAAATGCATTTAGTTGTAACTTAAAGATTATTGATTCAATTTAGTAAATAAACCAGCATCATCAGGTCCTAAAGTCCACCTTTATCTGGTGCATTAAGATATTTCAGTCAGTTCATAAACACATAATTCTCTATCATGGTGTCGTGGAATGATGTTCCAAAACGGACATAAGTATCAGACACCGATGGAGAGTACAGGACATTTTAGAAACTTCAATTTCTTACCAATCTTTTGTTTCACTCACGCTTTGGTCATGGAACAAATTCTTTAGCCTATTGTCCAGGAGAGAGAGCAAATGAGTTATAAACACATTATCTCATAAGGTGCAAACAATTCACAGTCACACCTCGTTTGCCTAATTAATTTTGTTATTTTAAAAGGACCATTCATGTCCACTACGGTTAGCCTTAAAAAGCTTCTATATATCATATTAAAGTACAGTGACCAATGGGTGGGTGGCTCTGGCAAAGTGAATGTTGGATCCAAGGTCAAACGTCAGTTTACTTGTAGAAGTCCTTCAGCTTTTCCCAGTAGATACTCGTTGTTGGTTCAATTCAAACGCCAGCAACCACTGTCCTGTGAATGATTCAAGACAGCGAGGTGTTTGTCCAATCAGGAAAAGTCACTGTTAGTCCATTCAGAGAGCACAAAACTGTTGCTCTCTCTCATCAACAAATCACATCCGAGGAGAGAAACAGGAGTCTGAGTTGGTGTGTCAGATTCAGTCCTGTGAGATGAGTAGGCAGTGGTTTGGTGAAAGGCAGAACATGTGGTTTTCCTGTATCCACCAAGTAGATGGTGTCCGTTAATGATCACAGTCTCATAGTTCACAGATGAGTGTCGTTCACCTTTATCCACCAGCACGTCAAGAGTCTGTCCGTTCACCTTCACAGGTAACATGAGTTTTGGACTCCCATGCCACTGGACTCAGCAGTCTCAGCATTGTATTGTCCCCATCAGTGTTGTTGTAAACGCCTCGATCTCCTCGATCTCCTCTTTGTCTGAAACAATCCTTGGCCACATATTATCAACACCACACCCACAGGTCACTGCACATTTAAGTAAACTCATTATTGCTCCTTTAGTCTTTTTCTTATTACTTTCATTACTTGCTTCTTTAAAAGTTGCACTCATTTCTTTTAGTTCAACTTTGCTCTCGCTTCTGGTCAAGGGCGTTCTCCATATTCTCAAAATGTTTCATTAATTTATTTGGTTTCCTTAACAATAATTCAAATTTTGCATAATTGCTCCATCATAACTTTTGGTAATGCGTCCAAAATGGCGCATAAAGATCAACTTAAACTCTAAATTAATAGTGGTTCGTACTTTCAATCAATGTATTCAAACTCACGACAGGTCTCCCCTGCTTCAGTTTTCATTCCACGGCGCCACCGTGTGGAGAGAGGTTCTAATTTTTTTTTTTAGCAACATCTCTGTTGCTAAAGTACCAGTCAAACGTTTGGAAACCTTTTTTTAAATGTATTGTTTTTTCTGTTATTTCAACACTAATGAAGCCTAGGCGGTAATTCAGCCTGGTAGACGAACACGGCATCATCAAACATCAGCCAATGATCGCTCCCGAAAGGTCCACACCTTCACATCAGCATCAGAGCCGCACCTCCGTAGCAGCCAATCACCGCCGTCGGTCTCGCTTTTAAGCGCCAGGAATCAGTACCTGTTTGCTTCCCAGCTGCGCTGCGACCCGCCTCCACCCCATCTCCGCTCTTCCATCTCGGCGCTAACTGAGCATTTCCGATGATCTCTACACCACCACCAGTGTCCAGGCTCCGGGGGAAGACATCCTAACTACAAGCTGTTTAACTACACGTTTTGTACATCGATGTCTAACGCCGGGGTCTGATCGCCAAAACTAATACTTGTCAATTATCTCCCTAATCACTGCTTAGTCTGTGTGAGTCTATTCAGGTTGAATTTACATTGTAGAGTCTCACTGAAGGCGTTTATTTATGAATGAACTCATATGTAATTACAGTGGGAACCAGATGTTTACATACACTTTATAAAAAGACACACTTTTTTTTAAAATTCTCACCGTCACATGAAACCAGAATTAACTTTTACCTTTTTTTTTATGTCAATTCGAATTTTTAAAATAATTTCTATTTGGTAAATGCCAGAAGAATGAGAGATAAAATTTTCGACACGTTTTATAATATAAAACTTTTTACCCAAAACCCAACGTTTATATCTATTTCATTAATATTTGGTAGCATTGCCTTTAAACTGTATAACTTGTTTCAAACATTTTAAATTTCCTTCCACAAGCTTCTCACAATAGTTGGAGGAGTTTTGGTCCATTCCTCCAAACAGAACGGGTGTAACTGAGACACATTTGTAGGCCACCTTGCGTGCCTATGCCTTTTCAGCTCTGCCCATACATTTAAACTGGATTGAGATCAAGACTTTATGATGACCACTTCAAAAGGCGAGAAGTACTGAGTTACATTAACTCAAGTACATGTACTTGAGTAGAATTATAATGAAGTATCTGTACTGTAAATGTTTAAGGGACAAATAAAACAGATGTCTATTTTTCGAGCATTTTCTTTGTAAATAGAGCATTTTTATGTCAGACCTTTCCACTCAAACAGTTACTCTAGTAGTTATTTGGGTGACTTTTACTTCTTAGAGTAAAATTGTTTCAAAGTAAATAGTAAAAGTTACTCTCAGTTAAGTAAATATTTTAACTCACCTCTGGTAGTAACCTGTTATTACGTAATAATATACGTAATAACAATAATGTACCCCTCCTGGAACCGCCACCTTAACGTGGGGGAGGGTTTGACCTGAATGATCCTGGAGCTCTGTTGTCGGGGGCTTCGTGCCCCTGGTAGGGTCTCCCAGGGCAAACAGGTCCTGGGTGACGGGTCAGACAAAGAGCGGTTTAGAAGCTCCTTATGAGAGACCAACAGGCCCGGTTAGAACCTTCTGTGGACCCACCACCTGCAGGGGGCGCTATAGGGGGCTGGTGCAATGTGATTTGGGCAGCTCCAACAGCCCCCACGACCCGGCAACGGACAAGTGGCAGAAAATGAATGGATGGAACAATAATATAATATGTTATTACTTTATTGGCCTGACAGATGAAAATCGTGTCAATTTGTTTTCAGAAACAAAAGCTGTTTTATTTGGGCGGCACGGTTGCACAGCGTTTAGTGCTTGTGCTTCCTTCAGTTTCCCCTACCACTAAAACATGTACAATAGGTGAATCCTCAAGCTAGGTGATTCTGACTATCGACCTGGCTCTACATCTGGGGATGGGTCTAAGGCGCTGCACCGCGGTCGCCTGCTGCTCCAGACGGGTCATCTGCTGCTCCTGACAGGTCGCCCGCTGCTCCTGATGTGTCACCCACGGCTCCTGACAGGTCGCCCGCTACTCCTGACGGGTTGCCCCAGTGCCATCGAAGGATGGGTCAAATGCAGTTCACCGTAACATTATTTTTCACTCTGCATCTTCCTACACGGGTACTATGGGCATTCATTTAAGTTTGAAATGATTCTTTGATCCCTAAACAAGTGCAGAAGGACACAGAATGCAGCTGTCATTATGTGTTTCAGTTATTGTTATCATTTATAATGCCCCCTGGAGGTGTGTTGGGCACCTGTGGGAGCAGGGTTTCTCTCACTTGTATTTTGATCGTTGGCTACAGTTGGTCGGCAACAGCTGATGCATCCGGGCCTCTAACGCTGTTTTATATAATGACCCATCTGTCCCAGTGCGAGGGAAGCAATACGATCAACTGTTATTATTTCAAACATTACCACAGCCCCCGGACGTGACGACATTGCGATTGCTCCAATTGAGCCTACCAACAGTTTGGCCATAGGGAACGCTGCAGCATGTTGTCCTGTTTACAGCCCGCTCTGTCCGAAAGAAGAGGATGACTGATCTTTAAATGATGTAGATACAAGTGCTCAATGCTGGAAGTGTGTGTTATCTGCGTGGTTTACTACACAGACGGACAGATGGATGCAATAGCATTCATTCTCCTATCATAAAGCACACGCAGCATGGGGATTTATCAAGTCTGAAAATGAAAATGTTATTGACCTCCATTTGTCCTAATAAAAGTCATTACAGCAACAGGCCAACTCTCTCTGGTTGTTTCTCAATTGTGAGGATCCACTTCAAACTGAATCAGCATCATCACAGCGTCGTCAAGTGGTGATGCAGCTCCACTCCTTTGTTAGGCGCAATTACAAAGGATGCACCTGTGGATCCTTTACTGCCCCAGGAGCATAAAATCTCCCACAATGCACCGCAATCAAATGTACAAAGCAAAACAGAAACATGTGGAAAGGAACCAGCAGAGGAGCAGTGTCAATTCAAACATGAGTAACAACCAGGTGTGCACAGTTCCCATGCAAATCACAAGTGTTCATTTGGCATCATGTTTTAATTCATCTTCAGTCTTCAAGATTCAAGATTCAAGATTGTTTTATTTGATTGTTTTATTTGTCAAACCATGTGATTTGAAATTATATTTCTCTCATCCTTGATTGTGGAGCGGGGGGTGGGGGAAGAGGGGTGGGAGGGAGGGCAGGGAGTTCAGCTTCCCGATGGCCCCATGTGTACGAAACTATTCTTAAGGCGACTCAACCTGGCCCGTAGATTCCGCAGTCTCCTCCCAGAAGGCATTACTCTGAAGAGAATGTGTGATGGGTGCGTAGGGTCCCTGGTGATTCTGAGGGCTTTGCGGGTGAGACGGGTGGAGTACATGTCCTTAATGGAGGGGAGAGGAGCTCCACAGATCTTCTCCGCTGCTCTCACGATGCGCTGGAGGCTCCTTCAGCAGGCGGCAGTGCTGGCGCCGTGCCACACAGTGATGGAGCTGGTCAGGATGCTCTCTATAGTCCCTCTGTAGAAGAACCACACAGTGATGGAGCTGGTCAGGATGCTCTCTATAGTTCCTCTGTAGTAGAACCACACAATGACGGAGCTGGTCTGGATGCTCTCTATAGTCCCTCTGTAGAAGAACCCCACAGTGATGGAGCTGGTCGGGATGCTCTCTATAGTCCCTCTGTAGAAGAACCACACAGTGATGGAGCTGGTCAGGATGCTCTCTATAGTCCCTCTGTAGAAGAACCACACAGTGATGGAGCTGGTCAGGATGCTCTCTATAGTCCCTCTGTAGAAGTTCCACACAGTGATGGAGCTGGTCGGGATGCTCTCTATAGTCCCTCTGTAGAAGAACCACACAGTGATGGAGCTGGTCAGGATGCTCTCTATAGTCCCTCTGTAGAAGTTGCACATAACAGAGGCTGGGACTCTAGCTCTTCTTAACTTGCGGAGAAAGTAGAGACGCTGATTACTTTTCTTGACCAGAGATGTAGTGTGCATGGTCCAGGAAAGGTTCTCTGTGATGTGCACACCCAGGAACTTAGTGCTGGTCACCCTCTCCACTGCAGCACCATTGATTGTTAGAGGAGCATGCTGGACCCGTGCTCTACGAAAGTCCACAACAATCTCTTTTGTCTTCTCCACATTTAGAGAGAGGTTGTTCTGTGTGCACCACATGGCCAGACTGCTCACCTCACTCCTGTAGTTTGACTCGTCTCTGTTGCTGATGAGACCCACCACTGTTGTGTCGTCTGCAAACTTGATGAAGAGGTTTGAGTCGTACTTTGGAGCGCAGTCATGGGTCAGCAGAGTGAACAGGAGGGGGCTCAGCACACAGCCTTGGGGAGCCCCCGTGTTCAGTGTGATGGTTCTGGAGGACTTTCCGCCGACACGTACAGCCTGTGGTCTCCCCGTCAGAAAGTCCAGCAGCCAGTTGCACAGTGATGTGTTGATCCCCAGGTGGAGCAGTTTGTGTATTAGCTGCTGTGGGATTATAGTGTTGAATGCTGAGCTAAAGTCTAAAAACAGCATTCTAACGTAAGAGTCCTTTGTTTCAAGGTGAGTGAGGGCTGAATGAAGCGCAGTGGAGATGGCATCTTCAGTTGAGCGATTGGACCGGTAAGCAAACTGGTATGGGTCCAGGGTGGGAGGGAGAACAGACTTGATATGTTCCATGACGAGCCGCTCGAAGCACTTCATAAGAATTGGAGTGAGTGCTACTGGGCGGTAGTCATTAAAGCAGGAGGGTGGGGACTTCTTTGGCCCCGGAATGATGGTGGTCGCTTTGAAGCACGTTGGGACCACAGCCTGCTGCAGAGATGTGTTAAAAATGTCTGTGAAGACTTCAGTGAGTTCATCAGCGCAACCTTTCAGTACACGACCTGGTATGTTGTCTGGACCCGGTGCTTTGTGTACGTTGATCCTGCTCAGAGATCTTCTCACACTCTCTGGAGATAGCTTCAGCACTTGGTCTTCAGGAGGTGGTGTTGACTTTTGTGCCGGGGTTCTGTTGAGTGCCTCGTAGCGAGCAAAGAATTCATTTAAAGCGTTCAACAGAGAGGTGTCACTGGCACAAGTTCGTCCTATGACGAAAATTTTAATTAATAGTAGTAAAGATTTTGTCAAATCTAATGTTCTATAGTTGATTTATTGTAGATTTGTCAGTTATTTAATGACAATGAATGTGATTCTGTCTAATTAGGTCCTCATGTAGCTTGGGACCAGACCTGTTCCTTAGGCAGCGATATATATACACACTTATTTAGTCCTGGTTTAGCACTTATTTAGTCCTGGTTTATTGCTTATTTAGTCTTGGTTTATTACTTATTTAGTCCTGGTTTAGCACTTATTTAGTCCTGGTTTATTACTTATTTAGTCCTGGTTTAGCACTTATTTAGTCCTGGTTTATTACTTATTTAGTCTTGGTTTATTACTTATTTAGTCCTGGTTTAGTACTTATTTAGTCCTGGTTTATTCCTTATTTAGTCTTGGTTTATTACTTATTTAGTCCTGGTTTAGCACTTATTTAGTCTTGGTTTATTACTTATTTAGTCCTGGTTTAGTACTTATTTAGTCCTGGTTTATTCCTAATTAAGTCTTGGTTTATTACTTATTTAGTCCTGGTTAAGTACTTATTTAGTCCTGGTTTATTCCTAATTAAGTCTTGGTTTATTACTTATTTAGTCCTGGTTTAGTACTTATTTAGTCCTGGTTTAGTACTTATTTAGTCCTGGTTTAGTACTTATTTAGTCCTGGTTTAGTACTTATTTAGTCCTGGTTTAGCACTTATTTAGTCCTGGTTTAGCACTTATTTAGTCCTGGTTTAGCACTTATTTAGTCCTGGTTTAGCACTTATTTAGTCCTGGTTTAGCACTTATTTAGTCCTGGTTTATTACTTATTTAGTCCTGGTTTAGCACTTATTTAGTCCTGGTTTAGTACTTATTTAGTCCCGGTTAAGTACTTATTTAGTCCTGGTTTAATCCTGGTTAAGTACTTATTTAGTCCTGGTTTAATCCTGGTTAAGTACTTATTTAGTCCTGGTTTAGCACTTATTTAGTCCTGGTTTAGCACTTGTTTAGTCCTGGTTTAGCACTTATTTAGTCCTGGTTTATTACTTATTTAGTCTTGGTTTAGTACTTATTTAGTCCTGGTTTATTACTTATTTAGTCCTGGTTTAGTACTTATTTAGTCCTGGTTTAGCACTTATTTAGTCCTGGTTTAGTACTTATTTAGTCCTGGTGAAGTACTTATTTAGTCCTGGTTTAATCCTGGTTAAGTACTTATTTAGTCCTGGTTTACTGGTTTAGCACTTATTTAGTCCTGGTTTAATCCTGCTTTATTACTTATTTAGTCCTGGTTTAGCACTTATTTAGTCCCGGTTTAGCACTTATTTAGTCCTGGTTTAATCCTGCTTTATTACTTATTTAGTCCTGGTTTAGCACTTATTTAGTCCCGGTTTAGCACTTATTTAGTCCTGGTTTATTACTAATGTAGTCCTGGTTTAATCCTGGTTTAGTACTTATTTAGTCCTGGTTTATTCCTTATTTATTCCTGGTTTACTGGTTTAGCACTTATTTAGTCCTGGTTTAGCACTTATTTAGTCCTGGTTTAATCCTGGTTTATTACTTATTTAGTCCTGGTTTAGCACTTATTTAGTCCTGGTTAAGTACTTATTTAGTCTTGGTTTAGCACTTATTTAGTCCTGGTTTAATCCTTATTTAGTCCTGGTTTAGCACTTATTTAGTCCTGGTTTAATCCTGGTTTATTACTTATTTAGTCCTGGTTTAATCCTGGTTTAATCCTTATTTAATCCTGGTTTAGCATTTATTTAATCCTGGTTTAGCACTTATTTAGTCCTGGTTTATTACTTATTTAGTCCTGGTTTATTCCCTATTTAGTCCTGGTTTAGCACTTATTTAGTCTTGGTTTATTACTTATTTAGTCCTGGTTTAGCACTTATTTAGTCCTGGTTAAGTACTTATTTAGTCCTGGTTTAGCACTTATTTAGTCCTGGTTAAGTACTTATTTAGTCCTGGTTTAGTACTTATTTAGTACTGGTTAAGTACTTATTTAGTACTGGTTTAGTACTTATTTAGTCCTGGTTAAGTACTTATTTAGTCCTGGTTAAGTACTTATTTAGTCTTGGTTTAGCACTTATTTAGTCCTGGTTTAATCCTGGTTTATTATTTATTTAGTCCTGGTTTAATCCTGGTTTAATCCTTATTTAGTACTGGTTTAGTACTTATTTAGTCCTGGTTAAGTACTTATTTAGTCTTGGTTTAGCATTTATTTAGTCCTGGTTTAATCCTGGTTTAATCCTGGTTTATTACTTATTTAGTCCTGGTTTAATCCTGGTTTAATCCTTATTTAGTCCTGGTTTAGCACTTATTTAGTCCTGGTTTAATCCTGGTTTAATCCTGGTTTATTACTTATTTAGTCCTGGTTTAATCCTGGTTTAATCCTTATTTAATCCTGGTTTAGCACTTATTTAGTCCTGGTTAAGTACTTATTTAGTCTTGGTTTAGCACTTATTTAGTCCTGGTTTAATCCTGGTTTAATCCTGGTTTATTACTTATTTAGTCCTGGTTTAATCCTGGTTTAATCCTTATTTAGTCCTGGTTTAGCACTTATTTAGTCCTGGTTTAATCCTGGTTTATTACTTATTTAGTCCTGGTTTAATCCTGGTTTAATCCTTATTTAATCCTGGTTTAGCATTTATGTAATCCTGGTTTAGCACTTATTTAGTCCTGGTTTATTACTTATTTAGTCCTGGTTTATTCCCTATTTAGTCCTGGTTTAGCACTTATTTAGTCTTGGTTTATTACTTATTTAGTCCTGGTTTAGCACTTATTTAGTCCTGGTTAAGTACTTATTTAGTCCTGGTTTAGCACTTATTTAGTCCTGGTTAAGTACTTATTTAGTCCTGGTTAAGTACTTATTTAGTCCTGGTTTAATCCTGGTTTAATCCTTATTTAGTACTGGTTTAGTACTTATTTAGTCCTGGTTAAGTACTTATTTAGTCCTGGTTAAGTACTTATTTAGTCTTTAGTCTTGGTTTAGCACTTATTTAGTCCTGGTTTAATCCTGGTTTATTACTTATTTAGTCCTGGTTTAATCCTGGTTTAATCCTTCTTTAGTCCTGGTTTAGTACTTATTTAGTCCTGGTTTATTACTTATTTAGTCTTGGTTTATTACTTATTTAGTCCTGGTTAAGTACTTATTTAGTCCTGGTTTAGCACTTATTTAGTCCTGGTTTAATCCTGGTTTATTCCTTATTTAGTCCTGGTTTATTACTTATTTAGTCCTGGTTTAATCCTGGTTTAGTACTTATTTAGTCCTGGTTTAGCACTTATTTAGTCCTGGTTTAACCCTGGTTTATTCCTTATTTAGTCCTGGTTTAGCACTTATTTAGTCCTGGTTAAGCACTTATTTAGTCCTGGTTTAACCCTGGTTAAGCACTTATTTAGTCCTGGTTTAGCACTTATTTAGTCCTGGTTTAACCCTGGTTAAGCACTTATTTAGTCCTGGTTTAGCACTTATTTAGTCCTGGTTTAACCCTGGTTAAGCACTTATTTAGTCCTGGTTTATTCCTTATTTAGTCCTGGTTTATTCCTTATTTAGTCCTGGTTAAGTACTTATTTAGTCCTTGTTTAGCACTTATTTAGTCCTGGTTTATTCCTTATTTAGTCCTGGTTTAGCACTTATTTAGTCCTGGTTAAGTACTTATTTAGTCCTTGTTTAGCACTTATTTAGTCCTGGTTTATTCCTTATTTAGTCCTGGTTTATTCCTTATTTAGTCCTGGTTAAGTACTTATTTAGTCCTGGTTTGATCCTGGTTTAGTACTTATTTAGTCCTGGTTTATTCCTTATTTAGTCCTGGTTTAATCCTGGTTTAGTACTTATTTAGTCCTGGTTTATTCCTTATTTAGTCCTGGTTTAGCACTTATTTAGTCCTGGTTTATTCCTTATTTAGTCCTGGTTTAGTACTTATTTAGTCCTGGTTTATTCCTTATTTAGTCCTGGTTTAGCACTTATTTAGTCCTGGTTTATTCCTTATTTAATCCTGGTTTAGTACTTATTTAGTCCTGGTTTAGTACTTATTTAGTCCTGGTTAGTACTTATTTAGTCCTGGTTTAGCACTTATTTAGTCCTGGTTTAGTACTTATTTAGTCCTGGTTTAGTACTTATTTAGTCCTGGTTTAGTACTTATTTAGTCCTGGTTTAGCACTTATTTAGTCCTGGTTTAGCACTTATTTAGTCCTGGTTTAGCACTTATTTAGTCCTGGTTTAGTACTTATTTAGTCCTGGTTTATTACTTATTTAGTCCTGGTTTAGCACTTATTTAGTCCAGGTTTAGCACTTATTTAGTCCTGGTTTAGTACTTATTTAGTCCCGGTTAAGTACTTATTTAGTCCTGGTTTAATCCTGGTTAAGTACTTATTTAGTCCTGGTTTAATCCTGGTTAAGTACTTATTTAGTCCTGGTTTAGCACTTATTTAGTCCTGGTTTAGCACTTGTTTAGTCCTGGTTTAGCACTTATTTAGTCCTGGTTTATTACTTATTTAGTCTTGGTTTAGTACTTATTTAGTCCTGGTTTATTACTTATTTAGTCCTGGTTTAGTACTTATTTAGTCCTGGTTTAGCACTTATTTAGTCCTGGTTTAGTACTTATTTAGTCCTGGTTAAGTACTTATTTAGTCCTGGTTTAATCCTGGTTAAGTACTTATTTTGTCCTGGTTTAGCACTTATTTAGTCCTGGTTTAGCACTTATTTAGTGCTGGTTTATTACTTATTTAGTCCTGGTTTAGCACTTATTTAGTCCTGGTTTAGCACTTATTTAGTCCTGGTTTAACACTTATTTAGTCCTGGTTTATTACTTATGTAGTCCTGGTTTAATCCTGGTTTAGTACTTATTTAGTCCTGGTTTATTCCTTATTTAGTCCTGGTTTACTGGTTTAGCACTTATTTAGTCCTGGTTTAGCACTTATTTAGTCCTGGTTTAATCCTGGTTTATTACTTATTTAGTCCTGGTTTAGCACTTATTTAGTCCTGGTTTAATCCTGGTTTAATCCTTATTTAGTCCTGGTTTAGCACTTATTTAGTCCTGGTTTAATCCTGGTTTATTACTTATTTAGTCCTGGTTTAATCCTGGTTTAATCCTTATTTAATCCTGGTTTAGCATTTATTTAATCCTGGTTTAGCACTTATTTAGTCCTGGTTTATTACTTATTTAGTCCTGGTTTATTCCCTATTTAGTCCTGGTTTAGCACTTATTTAGTCTTGGTTTATTACTTATTTAGTCCTGGTTTAGCACTTATTTAGTCCTGGTTAAGTACTTATTTAGTCCTGGTTTAGCACTTATTTAGTCCTGGTTAAGTACTTATTTAGTCCTGGTTTAGTACTTATTTAGTCCTGGTTAAGTACTTATTTAGTACTGGTTTAGTACTTATTTAGTCCTGGTTAAGTACTTATTTAGTCCTGGTTAAGTACTTATTTAGTCTTGGTTTAGCATTTATTTAGTCCTGGTTTAATCCTGGTTTATTATTTATTTAGTCCTGGTTTAATCCTGGTTTAATCCTTATTTAGTCCTGGTTTAGTACTTATTTAGTCCTGGTTAAGTACTTATTTAGTCTTGGTTTAGCACTTATTTAGTCCTGGTTTAATCCTGGTTTAATCCTGGTTTATTACTTATTTAGTCCTGGTTTAATCCTGTTTTAATCCTTATTTAGTACTGGTTTAGTACTTATTTAGTCCTGGTTAAGTACTTATTTAGTCTTGGTTTAGCACTTATTTAGTCCTGGTTTAATCCTGGTTTAATCCTGGTTTATTACTTATTTACTCCTGGTTTAATCCTGGTTTAATCCTTATTTAGTCCTGGTTTAGCACTTATTTAGTCCTGGTTTAATCCTGGTTTATTACTTATTTAGTCCTGGTTTAATCCTGGTTTAATCCTTATTTAATCCTGGTTTAGCAGTTATTTAGTCCTGGTTTATTACTTATTTAGTCCTGGTTTATTCCCTATTTAGTCCTGGTTTAGCACTTATTTAGTGTTGGTTTATTACTTATTTAGTCTTGGTTTAGCACTTATTTAGTCCTGGTTAAGTACTTATTTAGTCCTGGTTTAGCACTTATTTAGTCCTGGTTAAGTACTTATTTAGTCCTGGTTAAGTACTTATTTAGTCCTGGTTTAATCCTGGTTTAATCCTTATTTAGTACTGGTTTAGTACTTATTTAGTCCTGGTTAAGTACTTATTTAGTCCTGGTTAAGTACTTATTTAGTCCTGGTTAAGTACTTATTTAGTCCTGGTTTAATCCTGGTTTATTACTTATTTAGTCCTGGTTTAATCCTGGTTTAATCCTTATTTAGTCCTGGTTTAGCACTTATTTAGTCCTGGTTTAACCCTGGTTTATTCCTTATTTAGTCCTGGTTTATTACTTATTTAGTCCTGGTTTAATCCTGGTTTAGTACTTATTTAGTCCTGGTTTAGCACTTATTTAGTCCTGGTTTAACCCTGGTTTATTCCTTATTTAGTCCTGGTTTAGCACTTATTTAGTCCTGGTTAAGCACTTATTTAGTCCTGGTTTAACCCTGGTTAAGCACTTATTTAGTCCTGGTTTAACCCTGGTTAAGCACTTATTTAGTCCTGGTTTAGCACTTATTTAGTCCTGGTTTAACCCTGGTTAAGCACTTATTTAGTCCTGGTTTATTCCTTATTTAGTCCTGGTTAAGTACTTATTTAGTCCTGGTTTATTCCTTATTTAGTCCTTGTTTAGCACTTATTTAGTCCTGGTTTATTCCTTATTTAGTCCTGGTTTATTCCTTATTTAGTCCTGGTTAAGTACTTATTTAGTCCTGGTTTAATCCTGGTTTAGTACTTATTTAGTCCTGGTTTATTCCTTATTTAGTCCTGGTTTAATCCTGGTTTAGTACTTATTTAGTCCTGGTTTATTCCTTATTTAGTCCTGGTTTAGTACTTATTTAGTCCTGGTTTATTCCTTATCTAGTCCTGGTTTAGCACTTATTTAGTCCTGGTTAAGTACTTATTTAGTCCTGGTTTAGTACTTATTTAGTCTTGGTTTAGCACTTATTTAGTCCTGGTTTAATCCTGGTTTATTACTTATTTAGTCCTGGTTTAATCCTGGTTTAATCCTTATTTAGTCCTGGTTTTAGCACTTATTTAGTCCTGGTTTAATCCTGGTTTATTACTTATTTAGTCCTGGTTTAATCCTGGTTTAATCCTTATTTAGTCCTGGTTTAGCACTTATTTAGTCCTGGTTTAATCCTGGTTTATTACTTATTTAGTCCTGGTTTAATCCTGGTTTAATCCTTATTTAATCCTGGTTTAGCATTTATTTAATCCTGGTTTAGCACTTATTTAGTCCTGGTTTATTACTTATTTAGTCCTGGTTTATTCCCTATTTAGTCCTGGTTAAGTACTTATTTAATCCTGGTTTAGCACTTATTTAGTCTTGGTTTATTACTTATTTAGTCCTGGTTTAGCACTTATTTAGTCCTGGTTAAGTACTTATTTAGTCCTGGTTTAGCACTTATTTAGTCCTGGTTTAGTACTTATTTAGTCCTGGTTTAGTACTTATTTAGTCCTGGTTTAGCACTTATTTAGTCCTGGTTTAGCACTTATTTAGTCCTGGTTTAGCACTTATTTAGTCCTGGTTTAGTACTTATTTAGTCCTGGTTTATTACTTATTTAGTCCTGGTTTAGCACTTATTTAGTCCAGGTTTAGCACTTATTTAGTCCTGGTTTAGTACTTATTTAGTCCCGGTTAAGTACTTATTTAGTCCTGGTTTAATCCTGGTTAAGTACTTATTTAGTCCTGGTTTAATCCTGGTTAAGTACTTATTTAGTCCTGGTTTAGCACTTATTTAGTCCTGGTTTAGCACTTGTTTAGTCCTGGTTTAGCACTTATTTAGTCCTGGTTTATTACTTATTTAGTCTTGGTTTAGTACTTATTTAGTCCTGGTTTATTACTTATTTAGTCCTGGTTTAGTACTTATTTAGTCCTGGTTTAGCACTTATTTAGTCCTGGTTTAGTACTTATTTAGTCCTGGTTTAATTCTGGTTAAGTACTTATTTAGTCCTGGTTTAATTCTGGTTAAGTACTTATTTAGTCCTGGTTTAGCACTTATTTAGTCCTGGTTTAGCACTTATTTAGTCCTGGTTTAGCACTTATTTAGTCCTGGTTTATTACTTATGTAGTCCTGGTTTAATCCTGGTTTAGTACTTATTTAGTCCTGGTTTATTCCTTATTTAGTCCTGGTTTACTGGTTTAGCACTTATTTAGTCCTGGTTTAGCACTTATTTAGTCCTGGTTTAATCCTGGTTTATTACTTATTTAGTCCTGGTTTAGCACTTATTTAGTCCTGGTTAAGTACTTATTTAGTCTTGGTTTAGCACTTATTTAGTCCTGGTTTAATCCTGGTTTAATCCTTATTTAGTCCTGGTTTAGCACTTATTTAGTCCTGGTTTAATCCTGGTTTATTACTTATTTAGTCCTGGTTTAATCCTGGTTTAATCCTTATTTAATCCTGGTTTAGCATTTATTTAATCCTGGTTTAGCACTTATTTAGTCCTGGTTTATTACTTATTTAGTCCTGGTTTATTCCCTATTTAGTCCTGGTTTAGCACTTATTTAGTCTTGGTTTATTACTTATTTAGTCCTGGTTTAGCACTTATTTAGTCCTGGTTAAGTACTTATTTAGTCCTGGTTTAGCACTTATTTAGTCCTGGTTAAGTACTTATTTAGTCCTGGTTTAGTACTTATTTAGTCCTGGTTAAGTACTTATTTAGTACTGGTTTAGTACTTATTTAGTCCTGGTTAAGTACTTATTTAGTCCTGGTTAAGTACTTATTTAGTCTTGGTTTAGCACTTATTTAGTCCTGGTTTAATCCTGGTTTATTATTTATTTAGTCCTGGTTTAATCCTGGTTTAAATCCTTATTTAGTACTGGTTTAGTACTTATTTAGTCTTGGTTAAGTACTTATTTAGTCTTGGTTTAGCACTTATTTAGTCCTGGTTTAATCCTGGTTTAATCCTGGTTTATTACTTATTTAGTCCTGGTTTAATCCTGGTTTAATCCTTATTTAGTACTGGTTTAGTACTTATTTAGTCCTGGTTAAGTACTTATTTAGTCTTGGTTTAGCACTTATTTAGTCCTGGTTTAATCCTGTTTAATCCTGGTTTATTACGTATTTAGTCCTGGTTTAATCCTGGTTTAATCCTTATTTAGTCCTGGTTTAGCACTTATTTAGTCCTGGTTTAATCCTGGTTTATTACTTATTTAGTCCTGGTTTAATCCTGGTTTAATCCTTATTTAATCCTGGTTTAGCATTTATTTAATCCTGGTTTAGCAGTTATTTAGTCCTGGTTTATTACTTATTTAGTCCTGGTTTATTCCCTATTTAGTCCTGGTTTAGCACTTATTTAGTCTTGGTTTATTACTTATTTAGTCTTGGTTTA
The DNA here is from genome assembly GCA_021464625.1 of Proterorhinus semilunaris. Lineage (NCBI taxonomy): Eukaryota > Metazoa > Chordata > Actinopteri > Gobiiformes > Gobiidae > Proterorhinus > Proterorhinus semilunaris. The sequence continues at coordinate 719,054 of CM038355.1, read as the reverse complement.
GCACTTATTTAGTCTTGGTTTATTACTTATTTAGTCCTGGTTTAGCACTTATTTAGTCCTGGTTAAGTACTTATTTAGTCCTGGTTTAGCACTTATTTAGTCCTGGTTAAGTACTTATTTAGTCCTGGTTAAGTACTTATTTAGTCCTGGTTTAATCCTGGTTTAATCCTTATTTAGTACTGGTTTAGTACTTATTTAGTCCTGGTTAAGTACGTATTTAGTCCTGGTTAAGTACTTATTTAGTCTTGGTTTAGCACTTATTTAGTCCTGGTTTAATCCTGGTTTATTACTTATTTAGTCCTGGTTTAATCCTGGTTTAATCCTTATTTAGTCCTGGTTTAGTACTTATTTAGTCCTGGTTTAGCACTTATTTAGTCCTGGTTTAACCCTGGTTTATTCCTTATTTAGTCCTGGTTTATTACTTATTTAGTCCTGGTTTAATCCTGGTTTAGTACTTATTTAGTCCTGGTTTAGCACTTATTTAGTCCTGGTTTAACCCTGGTTTATTCCTTATTTAGTCCTGGTTTAGCACTTATTTAGTCCTGGTTAAGCACTTATTTAGTCCTGGTTTAACCCTGGTTAAGCACTTATTTAGTCCTGGTTTAGCACTTATTTAGTCCTGGTTTAACCCTGGTTAAGCACTTATTTAGTCCTGGTTTAGCACTTATTTAGTCCTGGTTTAACCCTGGTTAAGCACTTATTTAGTCCTGGTTTATTCCTTATTTAGTCCTGGTTTATTCCTTATTTAGTCCTGGTTAAGTACTTATTTAGTCCTGGTTTATTCCTTATTTAGTCCTTGTTTAGCACTTATTTAGTCCTGGTTTATTCCTTATTTATTCCTGGTTTAGCACTTATTTAGTCCTGGTTTATTCCTTATTTAGTCCTGTTAAGTACTTATTTAGTCCTGGTTTAATCCTGGTTTAGTACTTATTTAGTCCTGGTTTATTCCTTATTTAGTCCTGGTTTAATCCTGGTTTAGTACTTATTTAGTCCTGGTTTATTCCTTATTTAGTCCTGGTTTAGCATTTATTTAGTCCTGGTTTATTCCTTATTTAGTCCTGGTTTAGTACTTATTTAGTCCTGGTTTATTCCTTATCTAGTCCTGGTTTAGCACTTATTTAGTCCTGGTTAAGTACTTATTTAGTCCTGGTTTAGTACTTATTTAGTCTTGGTTTAGCACTTATTTAGTCCTGGTTTAATCCTGGTTTAATCCTGGTTTATTACTTATTTAGTCCTGGTTTAATCCTGGTTTAATCCTTATTTAGTCCTGGTTTAGCACTTATTTAGTCCTGGTTTAATCCTGGTTTATTACTTATTTAGTCCTGGTTTAATCCTGGTTTAATCCTTATTTAATCCTGGTTTAGCATTTATTTAAACTGGTTTAGCACTTATTTAGTCCTGGTTTATTACTTATTTAGTCCTGGTTTATTCCCTATTTAGTCCTGGTTAAGTACTTATTTAATCCTGGTTTAGCACTTATTTAGTCTTGGTTTATTACTTATTTAGTCCTGGTTTAGCACTTATTTAGTCCTGGTTAAGTACTTATTTAGTCCTGGTTTAGCACTTATTTAGTCCTGGTTAAGTACTTATTTGGTCCTGGTTTAGCACTTATTTAGTCCTGGTTTAGCACTTATTTAGTCCTGGTTTAGCACTTATTTAGTCCTGGTTTATTACTTATGTAGTCCTGGTTTAATCCTGGTTTAGTACTTATTTAGTCCTGGTTTATTCCTTATTTAGTCCTGGTTTACTGGTTTAGCACCTATTTAGTCCTGGTTTAGCACTTATTTAGTCCTGGTTTAATCCTGGTTTATTACTTATTTAGTCCTGGTTTAGCACTTATTTAGTCCTGGTTAAGTACTTATTTAGTCTTGGTTTAGCACTTATTTAGTCCTGGTTTAATCCTGGTTTAATCCTTATTTAGTCCTGGTTTAGCACTTATTTAGTCCTGGTTTAATCCTGGTTTATTACTTATTTAGTCCTGGTTTAATCCTGGTTTAATCCTTATTTAATCCTGGTTTAGCATTTATTTAATCCTGGTTTAGCACTTATTTAGTCCTGGTTTATTACTTATTTAGTCCTGGTTTATTCCCTATTTAGTCCTGGTTTAGCACTTATTTAGTCTTGGTTTATTACTTATTTAGTCCTGGTTTAGCACTTATTTAGTCCTGGTTAAGTACTTATTTAGTCCTGGTTTAGCACTTATTTAGTCCTGGTTAAGTACTTATTTAGTCCTGGTTTAGTACTTATTTAGTCCTGGTTAAGTACTTATTTAGTACTGGTTTAGTACTTATTTAGTCCTGGTTAAGTACTTATTTAGTCCTGGTTAAGTACTTATTTAGTCTTGGTTTAATCCTGGTTTATTATTTATTTAGTCCTGGTTTAATCCTGGTTTAATCCTTATTTAGTACTGGTTTAGTACTTATTTAGTCTTGGTTAAGTACTTATTTAGTCTTGGTTTAGCACTTATTTAGTCCTGGTTTAGCACTTATTTAGTCCTGGTTTAATCCTGGTTTATTATTTATTTAGTCCTGGTTTAATCCTGGTTTAATCCTTATTTAGTACTGGTTTAGTACTTATTTAGTCTTGGTTAAGTACTTATTTAGTCTTGGTTTAGCACTTATTTAGTCCTGGTTTAATCCTGGTTTAATCCTGGTTTATTACTTATTTAGTCCTGGTTTAATCCTGGTTTAATCCTTATTTAGTACTGGTTTAGTACTTATTTAGTCCTGGTTAAGTACTTATTTAGTCTTGGTTTAGCACTTATTTAGTCCTGGTTTAATCCTGGTTTATTACTTATTTAGTCCTGGTTTAATCCTGGTTTAATCCTTATTTAGTCCTGGTTTAGCACTTATTTAGTCCTGGTTTAATCCTGGTTTATTACTTATTTAGTCCTGGTTTAATCCTGGTTTAATCCTTATTTAATCCTGGTTTAGCATTTATTTAATCCTGGTTTAGCAGTTATTTAGTCCTGGTTTATTACTTATTTAGTCCTGGTTTATTCCCTATTTAGTCCTGGTTTAGCACTTATTTAGTCTTGGTTTATTACTTATTTAGTCTTGGTTTAGCACTTATTTAGTCTTGGTTTATTACTTATTTAGTCCTGGTTTAGCACTTATTTAGTCCTGGTTAAGTACTTATTTAGTCCTGGTTTAGCACTTATTTAGTCCTGGTTTAATCCTGGTTTAATCCTTATTTAGTACTGGTTTAGTACTTATTTAGTCCTGGTTAAGTACGTATTTAGTCCTGGTTAAGTACTTATTTAGTCTTGGTTTAGCACTTATTTAGTCCTGGTTTAATCCTGGTTTATTACTTATTTAGTCCTGGTTTAATCCTGGTTTAATCCTTATTTAGTCCTGGTTTAGTACTTATTTAGTCCTGGTTTAGCACTTATTTAGTCCTGGTTTAACCCTGGTTTATTCCTTATTTAGTCCTGGTTTATTACTTATTTAGTCCTGGTTTAATCCTGGTTTAGTACTTATTTAGTCCTGGTTTAGCACTTATTTAGTCCTGGTTTAACCCTGGTTTATTCCTTATTTAGTCCTGGTTTAGCACTTATTTAGTCCTGGTTAAGCACTTATTTAGTCCTGGTTTAACCCTGGTTAAGCACTTATTTAGTCCTGGTTTAGCACTTATTTAGTCCTGGTTTAACCCTGGTTAAGCACTTATTTAGTCCTGGTTTAGCACTTATTTAGTCCTGGTTTAACCCTGGTTAAGCACTTATTTAGTCCTGGTTTATTCCTTATTTAGTCCTGGTTTATTCCTTATTTAGTCCTGGTTAAGTACTTATTTAGTCCTGGTTTATTCCTTATTTAGTCCTTGTTTAGCACTTATTTAGTCCTGGTTTATTCCTTATTTAGTCCTGGTTTAGCACTTATTTAGTCCTGGTTTATTCCTTATTTAGTCCTGGTTAAGTACTTATTTAGTCCTGGTTTAATCCTGGTTTAGTACTTATTTAGTCCTGGTTTATTCCTTATTTAGTCCTGGTTTAGTACTTATTTAGTCCTGGTTTATTCCTTATTTAGTCCTGGTTTAGCATTTATTTAGTCCTGGTTTATTCCTTATTTAGTCCTGGTTTAGTACTTATTTAGTCCTGGTTTATTCCTTATCTAGTCCTGGTTTAGCACTTATTTAGTCCTGGTTAAGTACTTATTTAGTCCTGGTTTAGTACTTATTTAGTCTTGGTTTAGCACTTATTTAGTCCTGGTTTAATCCTGGTTTATTACTTATTTAGTCCTGGTTTAATCCTGGTTTAATCCTTATTTAGTCCTGGTTTAGCACTTATTTAGTCCTGGTTTAATCCTGGTTTATTACTTATTTAGTCCTGGTTTAATCCTGGTTTAATCCTTATTTAATCCTGGTTTAGCATTTATTTAAAACTGGTTTAGCACTTATTTAGTCCTGGTTTATTACTTATTTAGTCCTGGTTTATTCCCTATTTAGTCCTGGTTAAGTACTTATTTAATCCTGGTTTAGCACTTATTTAGTCTTGGTTTATTACTTATTTAGTCCTGGTTTAGCACTTATTTAGTCCTGGTTAAGTACTTATTTAGTCCTGGTTTAGCACTTATTTAGTCCTGGTTAAGTACTTATTTAGTCCTGGTTAAGTACTTATTTAGTCCTGGTTTAATCCTGGTTTAATCCTTATTTAGTACTGGTTTAGTACTTATTTAGTCCTGGTTAAATACTTATTTAGTCCTGGTTAAGTACTTATTTAGTCTTGGTTTAGCACTTATTTAGTCCTGGTTTAATCCTGGTTTATTACTTATTTAGTCCTGGTTTAATCCTGGTTTAGTCCTTATTTAGTCCTGGTTTAGTACTTATTTAGTCCTGGTTTATTACTTATTTAGTCTTGGTTTATTACTTATTTAGTCC
>CM038354.1:37975002-38031423 GCA_021464625.1 Proterorhinus semilunaris | reverse complement strand
CTAACCCTAACCCTAACCCTAACCCTAACCCTAACCCTAACCCTAACCCTAACCCTAACCCTAACCCTAACCCTAACCCTAACCCTAACCCTAACCCTAACCCTAACCCTAACCCTAACCCTAACCCTAACCCTAACCCTAACCCTAACCCTAACCCTAACCCTAACCCTAACCCTAACCCTAACCCTAACCCTAACCCTAACCCTAACCCTAACCCTAACCCTAACCCTAACCCTAACCCTAACCCTAACCCTAACCCTAACCCTAACCCTAACCCTAACCCTAACCCTAACCCTAACCCTAACCCTAACCCTAACCCTAACCCTAACCCTAACCCTAACCCTAACCCTAACCCTAACCCTAACCCTAAACCCTAACCCTAACCCTAACCCTAACCCTAACCCTAACCCTAACCCTAACCCTAACCCTAACCCTAACCCTAACCCTAACCCTAACCCTAACCCTAACCCTAACCCTAACCCTAACCCTAACCCTAACCCTAACCCTAACCCTAACCCTAACCCTAACCCTAACCCTAACCCTAACCCTAACCCTAACCCTAACCCTAACCCTAACCCTAACCCTAACCCTAACCCTAACCCTAACCCTAACCCTAACCCTAACCCTAACCCTAACCCTAACCCTAACCCTAACCCTAACCCTAACCCTAACCCTAACCCTAACCCTAACCCTAACCCTAACCCTAACCCTAACCTCCTAACCCTAACCCTAACCCTAACCCTAACCCTAACCCTAACCCTAACCCTAACCCTAACCCTAACCACCCTAACCCTAACCCTAACCCTAACCCTAACCCTAACCCTAACCCTAACCCTAACCCTAACCCTAACCCTAACCCTAACCCTAACCCTAACCCTAACCCTAACCCTAACCCTAACCCTAACCCTAACCCTAACCCTAACCCTAACCCTAACCCTAACCCTAACCCTAACCCTAACCCTAACCCTAACCCTAACCCTAACCCTAACCCTAACCCTAACCCTAACCCTAACCCTAACCCTAACCCTAACCCTAACCCTAACCCTAACCCTAACCCTAACCCTAACCCTAACCCTAACCCTAACCCTAACCCTAACCCTAACCCTAACCCTAACCCTAACCCTAACCCTAACCCTAACCCTAACCCTAACCCTAACCCTAACCCTAACCCTAACCCTAACCCTAACCCTAACCCTAACCCTAACCCTAACCCTAACCCTAACCCTAACCCTAACCCTAACCCTAACCCTAACCCTAACCCTAACCCTAACCCTAACCCTAACCCTAACCCTAACCCTAACCCTAACCCTAACCCTAACCCTAACCCTAACCCTAACCCTAACCCTAACCCTAACCCTAACCCTAACCCTAACCCTAACCCTAACCCTAACCCTAACCCTAACCCTAACCCTAACCCTAACCCTAACCCTAACCCTAACCCTAACCCTAACCCTAACCCTAACCCTAACCCTAACCCTAACCCTAACCCTAACCCTAACCCTAACCCTAACCCTAACCCTAACCCTAACCCTAACCCTAACCCTAACCCTAACCCTAACCCTAACCCTAACCCTAACCCTAACCCTAACCCTAACCCTAACCCTAACCCTAACCCTAACCCTAACCCTAACCCTAACCCTAACCCTAACCCTAACCCTAACCCTAACCCTAACCCTAACCCTAACCCTAACCCTAACCCTAACCCTAACCCTAACCCTAACCCTAACCCTAACCCTAACCCTAACCCTAACCCTAACCCTAACCCTAACCCTAACCCTAACCCTAACCCTAACCCTAACCCTAACCCTAACCCTAACCCTAACCCTAACCCTAACCCTAACCCTAACCCTAACCCTAACCCTAACCCTAACCCTAACCCTAACCCTAACCCTAACCCTAACCCTAACCCTAACCCTAACCCTAACCCTAACCCTAACCCTAACCCTAACCCTAACCCTAACCCTAACCCTAACCCTAACCCTAACCCTAACCCTAACCCTAACCCTAACCCTAACCCTAACCCTAACCCTAACCCTAACCCTAACCCTAACCCTAACCCTAACCCTAACCCTAACCCTAACCCTAACCCTAACCCTAACCCTAACCCTAACCCTAACCCTAACCCTAACCCTAACCCTAACCCTAACCCTAACCCTAACCCTAACCCTAACCCTAACCCTAACCCTAACCCTAACCCTAACCCTAACCCTAACCCTAACCCTAACCCTAACCCTAACCCTAACCCTAACCCTAACCCTAACCCTAACCCTAACCCTAACCCTAACCCTAACCCTAACCCTAACCCTAACCCTAACCCTAACCCTAACCCTAACCCTAACCCTAACCCTAACCCTAACCCTAACCCTAACCCTAACCCTAACCCTAACCCTAACCCTAACCCTAACCCTAACCCTAACCCTAACCCTAACCCTAACCCTAACCCTAACCCTAACCCTAACCCTAACCCTAACCCTAACCCTAACCCTAACCCTAACCCTAACCCTAACCCTAACCCTAACCCTAACCCTAACCCTAACCCTAACCCTAACCCTAACCCTAACCCTAACCCTAACCCTAACCCTAACCCTAACCCTAACCCTAACCCTAACCCTAACCCTAACCCTAACCCTAACCCTAACCCTAACCCTAACCCTAACCCTAACCCTAACCCTAACCCTAACCCTAACCCTAACCCTAACCCTAACCCTAACCCTAACCCTAACCCTAACCCTAACCCTAACCCTAACCCTAACCCTAACCCTAACCCTAACCCTAACCCTAACCCTAACCCTAACCCTAACCCTAACCCTAACCCTAACCCTAACCCTAACCCTAACCCTAACCCTAACCCTAACCCTAACCCTAACCCTAACCCTAACCCTAACCCTAACCCTAACCCTAACCCTAACCCTAACCCTAACCCTAACCCTAACCCTAACCCTAACCCTAACCCTAACCCTAACCCTAACCCTAACCCTAACCCTAACCCTAACCCTAACCCTAACCCTAACCCTAACCCTAACCCTAACCCTAACCCTAACCCTAACCCTAACCCTAACCCTAACCCTAACCCTAACCCTAACCCTAACCCTAACCCTAACCCTAACCCTAACCCTAACCCTAACCCTAACCCTAACCCTAACCCTAACCCTAACCCTAACCCTAACCCTAACCCTAACCCTAACCCTAACCCTAACCCTAACCCTAACCCTAACCCTAACCCTAACCCTAACCCTAACCCTAACCCTAACCCTAACCCTAACCCTAACCCTAACCCTAACCCTAACCCTAACCCTAACCCTAACCCTAACCCTAACCCTAACCCTAACCCTAACCCTAACCCTAACCCTAACCCTAACCCTAACCCTAACCCTAACCCTAACCCTAACCCTAACCCTAACCCTAACCCTAACCCTAACCCTAACCCTAACCCTAACCCTAACCCTAACCCTAACCCTAACCCTAACCCTAACCCTAACCCTAACCCTAACCCTAACCCTAACCCTAACCCTAACCCTAACCCTAACCCTAACCCTAACCCTAACCCTAACCCTAACCCTAACCCTAACCCTAACCCTAACCCTAACCCTAACCCTAACCCTAACCCTAACCCTAACCCTAACCCTAACCCTAACCCTAACCCTAACCCTAACCCTAACCCTAACCCTAACCCTAACCCTAACCCTAACCCTAACCCTAACCCTAACCCTAACCCTAACCCTAACCCTAACCCTAACCCTAACCCTAACCCTAACCCTAACCCTAACCCTAACCCTAACCCTAACCCTAACCCTAACCCTAACCCTAACCCTAACCCTAACCCTAACCCTAACCCTAACCCTAACCCTAACCCTAACCCTAACCCTAACCCTAACCCTAACCCTAACCCTAACCCTAACCCTAACCCTAACCCTAACCCTAACCCTAACCCTAACCCTAACCCTAACCCTAACCCTAACCCTAACCCTAACCCTAACCCTAACCCTAACCCTAACCCTAACCCTAACCCTAACCCTAACCCTAACCCTAACCCTAACCCTAACCCTAACCCTAACCCTAACCCTAACCCTAACCCTAACCCTAACCCTAACCCTAACCCTAACCCTAACCCTAACCCTAACCCTAACCCTAACCCTAACCCTAACCCTAACCCTAACCCTAACCCTAACCCTAACCCTAACCCTAACCCTAACCCTAACCCTAACCCTAACCCTAACCCTAACCCTAACCCTAACCCTAACCCTAACCCTAACCCTAACCCTAACCCTAACCCTAACCCTAACCCTAACCCTAACCCTAACCCTAACCCTAACCCTAACCCTAACCCTAACCCTAACCCTAACCCTAACCCTAACCCTAACCCTAACCCTAACCCTAACCCTAACCCTAACCCTAACCCTAACCCTAACCCTAACCCTAACCCTAACCCTAACCCTAACCCTAACCCTAACCCTAACCCTAACCCTAACCCTAACCCTAACCCTAACCCTAACCCTAACCCTAACCCTAACCCTAACCCTAACCCTAACCCTAACCCTAACCCTAACCCTAACCCTAACCCTAACCCTAACCCTAACCCTAACCCTAACCCTAACCCTAACCCTAACCCTAACCCTAACCCTAACCCTAACCCTAACCCTAACCCTAACCCTAACCCTAACCCTAACCCTAACCCTAACCCTAACCCTAACCCTAACCCTAACCCTAACCCTAACCCTAACCCTAACCCTAACCCTAACCCTAACCCTAACCCTAACCCTAACCCTAACCCTAACCCTAACCCTAACCCTAACCCTAACCCTAACCCTAACCCTAACCCTAACCCTAACCCTAACCCTAACCCTAACCCTAACCCTAACCCTAACCCTAACCCTAACCCTAACCCTAACCCTAACCCTAACCCTAACCCTAACCCTAACCCTAACCCTAACCCTAACCCTAACCCTAACCCTAACCCTAACCCTAACCCTAACCCTAACCCTAACCCTAACCCTAACCCTAACCCTAACCCTAACCCTAACCCTAACCCTAACCCTAACCCTAACCCTAACCCTAACCCTAACCCTAACCCTAACCCTAACCCTAACCCTAACCCTAACCCTAACCCTAACCCTAACCCTAACCCTAACCCTAACCCTAACCCTAACCCTAACCCTAACCCTAACCCTAACCCTAACCCTAACCCTAACCCTAACCCTAACCCTAACCCTAACCCTAACCCTAACCCTAACCCTAACCCTAACCCTAACCCTAACCCTAACCCTAACCCTAACCCTAACCCTAACCCTAACCCTAACCCTAACCCTAACCCTAACCCTAACCCTAACCCTAACCCTAACCCTAACCCTAACCCTAACCCTAACCCTAACCCTAACCCTAACCCTAACCCTAACCCTAACCCTAACCCTAACCCTAACCCTAACCCTAACCCTAACCCTAACCCTAACCCTAACCCTAACCCTAACCCTAACCCTAACCCTAACCCTAACCCTAACCCTAACCCTAACCCTAACCCTAACCCTAACCCTAACCCTAACCCTAACCCTAACCCTAACCCTAACCCTAACCCTAACCCTAACCCTAACCCTAACCCTAACCCTAACCCTAACCCTAACCCTAACCCTAACCCTAACCCTAACCCTAACCCTAACCCTAACCCTAACCCTAACCCTAACCCTAACCCTAACCCTAACCCTAACCCTAACCCTAACCCTAACCCTAACCCTAACCCTAACCCTAACCCTAACCCTAACCCTAACCCTAACCCTAACCCTAACCCTAACCCTAACCCTAACCCTAACCCTAACCCTAACCCTAACCCTAACCCTAACCCTAACCCTAACCCTAACCCTAACCCTAACCCTAACCCTAACCCTAACCCTAACCCTAACCCTAACCCTAACCCTAACCCTAACCCTAACCCTAACCCTAACCCTAACCCTAACCCTAACCCTAACCCTAACCCTAACCCTAACCCTAACCCTAACCCTAACCCTAACCCTAACCCTAACCCTAACCCTAACCCTAACCCTAACCCTAACCCTAACCCTAACCCTAACCCTAACCCTAACCCTAACCCTAACCCTAACCCTAACCCTAACCCTAACCCTAACCCTAACCCTAACCCTAACCCTAACCCTAACCCTAACCCTAACCCTAACCCTAACCCTAACCCTAACCCTAACCCTAACCCTAACCCTAACCCTAACCCTAACCCTAACCCTAACCCTAACCCTAACCCTAACCCTAACCCTAACCCTAACCCTAACCCTAACCCTAACCCTAACCCTAACCCTAACCCTAACCCTAACCCTAACCCTAACCCTAACCCTAACCCTAACCCTAACCCTAACCCTAACCCTAACCCAACAGCCATACAAACTCATATTTTTTTGAGGCACCTGAGTAATAAAAATGTGAGTAATTGAGATTTAGCTTGAATACAGACGGGTTAAAAAAATAAAAAATAAAATGTATAAAATAAAATACAGACGGATTTCCGTTCAACGTCATGACGTCACAAAACCAAGATGGCGGCCCGCGGCGGCGAGGAACCGCTCTCAAACATTAGAGAAATTGACTACATTTAAACGTGTCTTTGACTTAAAATTAGCCAAGCGATGTTTTCCTTCGGACTATAATAACAGTAAGTTTAAATGAGAGTCAAACTAAGCCGTGTCTGGAGGCTCCGTGCTTTCGAACTAGCATTGCAAGTTTAAGGCTAACTACATCTCCACGGATGTTACAAGGAGACACCGTGATTGTCACTGCTCTCGCTAAAGCGACCCTTTCTCATCTAATTTGGTCAGTAAATCCATTGAACAATTCTTCTGCTTAGTGTTTACTTTTTAATTTAGTTTCATTTACAGTGAAGATTAGCACTTTGAGGACATAGAAAATAGGCTTTAACTTCTTAACCCCCACCTGAACCGAGTGCATTTTCTCCAGTTCAGCTTTACCCAAATTTAAAAGCTTCTCCACTGGAGCATCAGGCCAGTGTAACGCCTCATTTGAAAGCCAAGACCTACAAAACGGATCGAATTTTTCTCGTGTTGTTGTCTTTGTCTTGTCTGTTTTTTTGGTTTGTTTTTCAGTTGTTGTTTTGACGCTTTTTTTGTCGTGGTTTCATCACGTTTTTCTCATTTTCTTTACTCACGTTTTTGTCTCTTATTATTGCATTGTCAAGGCAACGGTGGCGCAGATGGTAGAGCGTGTCGTCACATGATTGGAAGGTTGGGGGTTCAAATCCCGCCTCCTGAATGCGCATGCTGTCGTTGTGTCCTTGGGCAAGACACTTCACCCACCTTGCCTCCAGTGTCTGCGTACGTTGGTGTATGACTAGGCCTGCCACGATAAGTGTTTTTTTGAGGACGATATATCGTCTCAGAAAATATCGCGATAAACGATAATATTGAGTATAATGCAAATACTGTAGGCAATAAAAAGAAAACTGTAAGCAACTATTTAATTGAAATGTATTGAACTTCTGACATTCAATATTAACACCTTATACCAAACAAAGTGCAAACTAGAAGGGTCGACATATTCTAGGACTGTTTCCATCTGTGCTTCTCAGCCTTTAACATAACTTACTCTCACCAGGTTCCGTGTTTGAACTAGGCCTGTCACAGCATTTACAACAAATAGTCAATATACAGTATCACCTTTAAAATATCCCAATAACAATATTGATATTTCATCTGCATTATTCTGGTTAAATATTTCCTCACAAAAACAATGTGATGTATGGATTCAGATCATACTGTATTACTGCTAAAGTAGAGTAGCCATATGTTGTGTTCTTTTTTCCTTTCCTTTTAAAATATAACCTCCTGTACACACGGCCGTCGGAGTGAAGCAGCTTTTTTGGGAAACTTGTTGACTGATTGTCAAACCGCTGCAGCATTTCTCTGTAACATGTAGACCTAGTAAGCCCTGAGTAATGTTCTCAGGACCATCGCGCTTGTATTTGGACAGTGGCTAAAGCGCTCGGGTTCCTCTCGCTAACAGTTGCGCTGATTAGCTTTGATACACCGACTGGGCGGTGGTTTTGTTTCGTTCTCATGGACATACCTGCAGTTGCATTGATGTTGTTAATTTCTCCCTGATGAGTTCTTTTGGCTAGAACTCCAAAAGGTTTTCTCACGAGTCCCTCTTGCTCCGCGATAAAGTTCACAGAAAGTGTCGGAATCAGCAGCTCCGTAGTAGCGGCACTTTGTTTACACCCCGCCTCTCTCCAAAAGCAGCGCTGAGCTATCATCTGGATACATGCGGGGATACGTCTGATATGCTCAATGCTGTCTTTAAGCACATGGGGACGGATTGGATGGACGCTCCGCTCACTCAGCGCTGTGATAGCGTTCATGTTTCTGTATTTATTTTAAGCACACGCAGCACGTGCATTTATCGAGACTAAAAATGTTATCGTCCTTCATTTTACTTATCGAGCGATAACTCGATATAGTAATTATCGCGGCAGGCCTATGTATGACTGGGTGAGTGGATCCTTGCTACAAAAGTGCTTTGAGTGCCTAATGTAGGTGGAAAAGTGCTGTATAAGTTGAGACCATTATTGTTGCTTTAGCCACATGTTTTTGTTCAATCTGTAAGTGGCTCTTTTTTGGCTTTTTCATCACTTTTTTATTGTGTTTTTGTTGCTCTTCTGTTGCTTTTTTCCCACTTTTTCATCCTCTATTTTGTCACTGTTTCTTCCCAGAAGCTTTTACATGTGGGTAAAGCAACACTGGAGAAAATGTGCTCAGTTCAGGTGGGGGTTAAGAGGTGAAAGTAACAATTACCTCAATCATGATTTCCATCACATTGGAATATGTTGCTATCATATTTGTGTTATCCTGTGTGTGATTTTAGGTGAGCACAACACATGACATGATTTTGGTGCTGTTTTTTAAATGCATGCTAATTTCTGTCTTGCAGCTTGAGGAAGAAAAGCAAAGAAGCATGAAGCACAAGATTTGAAACGACTGTACCACAATATGGATTTCTGCCTCTGCTGGGGTGGCTGTCAACATTGGCACCAAACCTGGCCAGTCGAGCCACATTCATAGAAAGAACGTGAGACTACTAGAGAATGTAGAACATCTGATAGAGGATCTCCTCTATCCTCTCCCTGAAGCTTGAGTCACAGGTAACACATGTCCTTTATGTTTGGTTATGTATCATCACTGTAATACATGTTTGTGTATTTGTAGAAGCAGTCGGCTTCTCGAACCTGCTTTGGCCGCACTGGGACGGGGAAATCCTAAGACTGCCAGCGTAGATGACCTGAATGAGGTACTATCTTGAAAAAGTAACTACTATCACAATACGTCACTCGTTACTTTACAAAACTAAACTCCTTTGTTAGACTATGCCCTTGGCGTAGTAGGTTGTGTAGCTTTAAGAAAAGTATATGCACAATGCACACTTTAGAAAGCTTACAAATCTGATTGTATTATTCTGTCTGGCTTTATGATTCATATTTTCTCTTTTGTTATTAGGAGGATAACAAAAGGAAGCCTTTGCGAAGAAGGAGGACAATACAGATTACTCAGAATGCTGCAATGTAAGTATATTTTTGTGCTTTGTAAATACTTTTGGTGGGGCTTCATACCTCGAGCAAATGAAATGTCACTGAAACATCACTGAAATATGAACTGTTGAACAGACACAGGAATCACATGCATTTCAGAGCATGTTTGTGGAAGTATAAAGGCTCAGGATTAAGAGCTGGGCCATTTGGCCAAATATAATATAATCCTTCATTTTATTTCAATCAAGCACTGCCTAAAACACAACACGCAGCCTTTTGCAAAGTTGTAGTGGATGTTTAAGAATCAGAATAGGTTTTATGTTTATAGGCCCAATGTAATTCTCATGTTCTCCACACGAGGGCAGCAGATACACAGTGCCCTGGAAGACAGCTTCCATGGTGTCTTCCATAGTGGCCAGTGATCTGAATTTAGCCTTTTTGTTTGTTTTATATTGTTCAATGCACACGTTAATCAAATGATTTATATGATAATTTAGTATTCTGTAGTCGGGTCTGTGTATATGTTTCTTGCTGTCCTGTGCTTGCATTATTATTTTCTTCAGGTATTGCATAGTTTCTTGCTCCAGTCTTAATGACAACATTTTTATTTTGCAGCAACATGGTGAACCGAATGTGGCTGATCATCCCCTTCTTGCTGATTTCTTCGGACCTGGGAACATCTAAAGGCCCTTTCAACGCAATCATCTCCAGTCTGGAGTGGTTGAGCAGCTTTTGGCTGACTGCGGGGGGACACCACCATTGGCTACAGACAAACTTCGACTGGACCCTCTGAGAAAACAATTCACGGGGCCAGAGACGACAACCAAAGAGCGTCCAACGGGGACTGAGGCATTTTGTTTACAACATGCAGAAAGACGCATGCTACAGGCATCAGGCTTACTTGTGTGGCTATCGGTCTCGGGTTTGTGTCGCATCAGTGTAGATGTTGCTCTTTTTATTAGATTTAATCTTTATATATTGTTGTTGTTCAAAAATCTCAGCTCAACTCTGGGAGCAGGGATGTCTCCATTTCTTCTCCATGGTGTTGTGGACAAAAGCAGCAACATATGAGTATTTCCAAACGCATTCTTTGCTTACCGACTGAGAATTTTGACAGCTTACTCTGAAATGTTGGCACATTTGATTGCATTTCACACGGGTTGTTTCAGTGACTCGGGTTACTTGGATGCCATTTGTCAAAATAGGAATAGCTAATCATTCGGTTGTCTCAAAAATCCCAATGTTAAATAAGCTCTGTCTAAAGGAGTTGGCCAATACTCAAATAACTACATTTAAATACAGGTTATTTCATGCACTTTTTTGTCTTGATGTAAATATCATACAGAGCTTTGATGCAATATATGCTAAAGTTGCATTGTTACCGTTGAAATGTTATGTAAGGCAGTATATTTCTAATAAATGCCATTGTATTGATTTGAGGGCTTTGAAGGCGTGGATCATTTTTGGGGTATATGGGTGAAACTCAGAAAGTTTGAATATCGTGAAAAAGTTCATTTATTTCTGTAATACAACTTAAAATGTGAAACTAATACATGATATAGATTCATGGCATGCAAAGTGACATATGTCAAGCCTTTGTTTGTTTTAATTTTGAAAATTAGATTTTAAACAAAGAAATGTGGATCCTCTGAAAACTATAATTATGCATGTGTACTTAGTACTTAGTTTTGGCCTCCTTTGCTTCAATTACTGCCTTAATGCGGTCTGGCACTGCTGAGGAGTTGTGGAAGACCACTATGCTTCAACAAGAGGACTATGACCTTTGAAGCTCATGTCCAGGATCCGTCTGTGTGGTGTTTTTGGCTCTGAATGCAGTTAAATTAGATATCATTTGAACAAATTCACTCAACTAATATTTGTGCTACTTCATGACCTAAAAATGACTTTAAAATATAACCATTTATAACCCGTCCTGTCTCCCTCTACTGGCTGCTACGTGAAATGCTCATATGCAAATGGGTGGCACGGTAGCACAGCGGTTAGAGCTCGTGCCTCACAGTTAGAAGGTCCCGGGTTCGATTCCCACCTGGACGGGGCCTATCTGTGTGGAGTTTGCATGTTCTCCCCGTGTCTGCGTAGGTTTCCTCCGGGCACTCCGGTTTCCCCTACCACTAAAAACATGTACAATAGGCCAGGATGAATGTGAGTGTGTTTGAGAGTGCGCGTGGCGGACGACGGGTGGAAATTAGTCCAACGCTAAAACCGGTGTGGCTTGTTTACCTGCATGAGACAGTGCATGTTCTGTCCTGACCAAATAAACCAATAAAAAAAAAAAAAATGAGGGCCACCAGCAGCAGGGCCAAGTGCAGTTCTTTCCATATACCTAACCAAAATCATATTTCTTTCCGTTAGTTACAATTACTCAAAAGGTCTATTCTTCTTACTGTTGCTTTATATGTCATCGGGATATTCCCCTAACCTAACCCAACCACATCTGGGATAATCCTAACCCGAGCACCTAACACAGGTGGCCCGTGCCTAAACTTAAACTTTAGTTTAGGCACGGCTTAAATATATATATATAACCCTATCTCATTGCTTTAACCTTTCTCTACTCCAGTTGGTGTCCTCTACTTAAAACAATAGTGATAGTATAATACCTTTCAGCGCCATTGGAACAGGAAACTGCGGACGACGTACGTGGGCCAGTGCATACCTTTACAGGGAGGTCATCGGGATATTCCCCTAACCTAACCCTAGGTAAATGGGATATTTATTAAACCTATTCCTATGCATTTTATTCATAAACATACATGAGTAATCACAGAAAGTCGTGGTCCTGTAGGTGTAGTGGCCCCTGCTGTCCATGAGGGGGCGCTGTTTATTAAAGATGCATCAGACACAAACATTTAAAAACATAAATTTTATCTAAAAACTGGGACAGAAATGCAATTTCATAAAAATACGGCCACATGTCTCTGCAAAATAATATTATAATAAAATAAATATTTACAAAGCCACAGTGACATAATCTGCAGGACCGCTACATCCACAGGTCTTTGATGAAAGTCTGTGGATAAGTTTGATATGGAACAGGGCTAAAGAGAGAACAGTATTTTACAGGAAATATGTTCATATGAAATAAAACAACAGAACTCAAATTCAATCTCTCATTCAATACAGTTGGATTTAAAGAAGTGATATTTGGGCAAAGTCTAGGTTTTGATCTCCAGTCGCTGATTAGAGACGACGAGGGAGAAAAGTCCCAAGCAAAAAGATGAAATGACAACATTGGAAATGACTTCTGAGGTAAATATAAGATTCATTCAGTTAAAAAATGAAATTGGCTACGTTTCCACTTAGAGGCTACAGTCCGAGTCCAAGACGGAACCGGGACTAAACCACTTCCTTTACACAAGAAACTGTGGAATCCATGAAGCACCTTCTACTGTGGCCTAGGACTAGGACCAGACTGGACTGCGACCAGACTAGACTAACACCAGACTGGACCGGGACCACAGACTGGACTAAGAGCAGACTGGACCGGGACCACAGACTGGACCGGGACCAGACTGGACTAAGATCAGACTGGACCGGGACCAGACTGGACTTGGACCAGACTGGACTTGGACCAGAGCCGGCAGCAAACGCTTGGACGTCGAGTTCATTTTTCACAAACTTGTCTCTATCTCTCCTCCACTTTGGGCGAGTCCACAGGCTCCTCCTCCTCGTCCTTTGAACCAATCAGACGTTGCCGAGCAAAGTCCTCGAAGATGAGGTCGTCGTCACTGAGCAGAAAACAAACTGCGGTCAAAGCTTTGGCCAGGATTCGAACCAGAGTTAATTTTGACACATATTTTAATGTAGTCTTAGTCTTTTGACAAAAATGTCATTTAACTTTAGTCGAGATTTAGTCCATCCATCCATCCATCCATCCATTTTCTTCCGCTTTATCCGGGGCCGGGTCGCGGGGGCAGCAGTCTCAGCAGAGATGCCCAGACTTCCCGATCCACGCACACCTCCTCCAGCTGTTCTGGGGGGACCCCGAGGCGACACCAGGCCAGCTCGGAGACATAGTCCCACCAACGTGTCCTGGGCCTTTCACGAGGCCTCCTCCCAGTGGGACATGCCTGGAGCACCTCCCGAGGGAGGCGACCAGGAGGCATCCGGAACAGATGCCCTAGCCACCTCAGCTGGCTCCTTTCGACGTGGAGGAGTAGCGGCTCGAGTCCGAGCTCCTCCCGGGTAACTGAGCTCCTCACCCGATCTCGAAGGGTGCGCCCAGCCACCCTGCGAAGGAAACTCATTTCGGCCGCTTGTATTCGCGATCTTGTCCTTTCGGTCATTACCCAAATCTCATGACCATAGGTGAGGGTGGGAACGTAGATCGATCGGTAAATCGAGAGCTTTGCCTCAGACTCAGCTCCCTCTTCACCACAACAGTCCGATACAGCGACCGCATCACTGCTGACGCCGCACCGATCCGTCTATCGATCTCACGCTCCATCCGTCCCTCACTCGTGAACAGGACCCCGAGATACTTGAACTCCTCCACTTGGGGCAAGGACTCCCCACCGACCTGAAGCGGGGAAACCACCTTTTTCCGGTGGAGAACCATGGCCTCAGATTTGGAGGTGCTGATCCTCATCCCGGCCGCTTCACACTCGGCTGCAAACCGCCCCAGGGCAGCTGAAGGTCCTGATTTGATAAAGCCAACAGAACAACATCGTCTGCAAATAGCAGAGATGAGATTCTGAGGTTCCCAAACCGGACACCCTCCAGCCCCTGGCTGCGCCTAGAAATTCTGTCCATAAAAGTAATTAATGAACAGAACCGGTGACATAGAGCAGCCCTGGCGGAGACCAACACGCACCGGGAACAGGTCTGACTTACTGCCGGCAATGCGAACCAAGCTCCTGCTGCGATCATACAGGGAACGAACAGCCCTTAGTAGAGGGCCCCGGACCCCATACTCCCGGAGAACCCCCCACAGGGCACCACGAGGGACACGGTCGAACGCTTTCTCCAGATCCACAAAACACATGTGGACTGGTTGGGCGAACTCCCACAAACCCTCGAGCACCCGATGAAGGGTATTGAGCTGGTCCAGTGTTCCACGACCGGGACGAAAACCGCATTGTTCCTCCTGGATCCGAGGTTCGACTATTGGCCGGATCCTCCTCTCCGGCACCCTGGAGTAGACCTTACCAGGGAGGCTGAGGAGTGTGATCCCTCTGTAATTGGAGCACACCCTCCGATCCCCCTTCTTGAAGAGAGGGACCACCACCCCGGTCTGCCAATCCAGAGGCACTGTCCCCGACCGCCACGCGATGTTGCAGAGACGTGTCAGCCAAGACAGCCCTACAACATCCAGAGACTTAAGGTACTCAGGACGAATCTCATCCACCCCTGGGGCCACCGAGGAGCTTTCTAACTACCTCGGTGACTTCAGCTTGGGTGATGGACGAGCCCCCCTCCGAGTCCCAAGCCTCTGCTTCCTCATCGGAAGACGTAACGGTGGGATTGAGGAGATCCTCGAAGTACTCCTTCCACCGCCCGACCACATCCCCAGTCGAGGTCAGCAACCCCCCACCCGCACTGTAAACAGTGTTGGTGAAGCACTGCTTCCCCCTCCTGAGGCGCCGGATGGTTTGCCAGAATCTCTTCGAGGCCGACCGATAGTCCTCCTCCATGGCTTCTCCAAACTCCTCCCAGATCAGAGTTTTTGCCTCTGCGACTGCACGAGCTGCAGCACGCTTGGCCTGCCGGTACCTCTCAGCTGCCTCCGGAGTCCCACAAGCCAACAAGGCCAGGTAGGACTCCTTCTTCAGCTTGACGGCATCCCTTATTCCCGGGCGCCACCACCGGGTTCGGGGATTGCCGCCGCGACAGGCACCAGAGACCTTACGGCCACAACTACGAGCAGCCACATCGACAATGGAGGAGGAGAACATGGTCCACTCGGACTCCATGTCTCCAACCTCCCTCGGAATCTGGGTGAAGCTCTTCCGGAGGTGGGAGTTGAAGACCCTACTGACAGAGGGATCCACCAGACATTCCCAACAGACCCTCACAACACGTTTGGGCCTGCCAGGTCTGACCGGCTTCTTCCCCTGCCAGCGGATCCAGCTCACCACCAGGTGGTGATCGGTTGACAGCTCAGCCCCTCTCTTCACCCGAGTGTCCGAGACACGCGGCTGGAGATCAGATGACACAACTACAAAGTTGATCATCGACCTCCTGCCTAGGGTGTCCTGGTGCCACGTGCACTTATGGACACCCTTGTGCTCGAACATGGTGTCCGTTATGCACAAACTGTGACTAGCACAGAAGTCCAATAACAGAACACCACTCGGGTTCCGATCGGGGAGGCCGTTCTTCCCCATCACCCCCACCCAGGTCTCACTGTCGTTACCCACGTGGGCGTTGAAGTAGAACAATGGAGTCCCCAGCCGGAGCACCCTCTAGTACCCCTCCCAGGGACTCCAAGAAGGCCGGGTACTCTGGACCGATGTTGGGCCCGGAGGCCGAGACAACGGTGAAAGACCTGTCCCTCTGCCCACGGGGCTCGGCCGGGCACAGCCAGAAAGGACGACGTGGGCCCGCCCTCCTGTGGACCCACCACCCGCAGAGGGATCCGTAGGGGTCGGGTGCAGAGAGGACTGGGTGGCAGTCGAAGGCAGGTGCCTCGACGACCTGGTCCGCGTGCGCAGCTTCTGACACCAGGACTAAACCAGAACAAATCCAGGACCAAACCAGGCCTCAACCAGGTCTAAACCAGGACCAAACCATGACTAACCCAGGATTAAACCAAGACTACACCAGGACTAACCCAGGATTAGACCAGGACTAACCCAGGATTAAACCAGGACTAACCCAGGACTAAACCCAGGATTAAACCTGGACAAAACCAGGACTAAACCAGGACGAACCCAGGACCAATCCAGGACTAAACCAGGTCTAAACCAGGCCTGAGCTGGGACTAAACCAGGATAACCCAGGACCAACCCAGGAAAAAAACACGACTAACCCATGATTAAACCACAACTAACCCAGGACTAAGCCAAGTCAAAACCATGACTAACCCAGGACTAACCCAGGATTAAAGCAGGACTAACCCAGGGCTAAACCAGGACAAAACCACTACTAACCCAGGACTAACCCAGGATTAAACCAGGTCAAAACCAGGACCAACCTAGGACAAAACCAGGACTAAGGGACTCACTGTGTGTCGAACTGGATGAGGTTGGTGTCGACTGAAGCTTCGTCTAAAACAGAGACGTAAAAGAAAATGTTGAAATAATTGGGGGAAATAACATGAATATTAACCACTTAACTGCCACCCTAGGGTTAAGGTTAGGGTTAACTATTATTGACATCCAAGTCTCAAAGCATATTGACTGGAGATCTTACAGTCTATATGCCAGTGTGATGCCTAGTATATATGTGTGAAATCTGTTACATTTGCGTTCTTAACCCTAATTATATCCGGATTCGGGTTAACTAACCCTAACCCTAACCCTGATCAGGGGAGACGGCAGTTAAGGGGTTAATGAACATGACAAATATCAATGACTGGTTCAAAATACAACCAAGTTTGTTACCGAGGTGAGGACAAGTAATGTCACTTAGAAATAATTTTACTCAAGTACAAGTTAAAAGTAGTGGCCCAAATATTGAATCCAGTCAAAGTAATAAAGTACTTTAACAGAGAACATGTTTTTCAAGTACTGTGAGTAACTGAACAAAAAAAGTCAGATTAATTTTCAATGAATAAATAAATTGTGAGAAACAAAACAGAAATCCTGTGGAAATCCTGATATTTACAAAAGAAACTCCAAGAACATGTCAGAACATACAGAAAAAATGAACAATGCAAAAGAACACGGAGCACAAGTCCATCTGTATCTGTTTTATATTTTACAGATCAAAGCTTCTGACGCTTAAATATTTACTCACAGTGTAAAAGAAACAGATACTTCACTATAATTGTACTCGAGTAGAAGTAAAAAGAACTGTATGATAAAACTGCTCAAGGAAGAACAATTTCTTCAAAAAGTGACGACCTGCCTCTGGTTAGTTATAGCTTGGATTCGAGTTGGTCCAGTAGAGAGACACGCAGGTCCACAGTTCTCAACCAGCGTGCTGGATCCAAAATACAATACAGTGGAAACAATGGAAGAGATCCGCACAACTGTATATGCTCACCAATTTTTACAGCTCACACTGGCAGTAGTGTAGTAGTACATTTCAGGGTCTCAGCTCTTCATCAGACGAGTCTAGTCTGAAGAGCTAAGAAGGGCTAAGACCCCGAATGCTCACACTGCTGCCGGTGTGAGCAATAATCTCTTCCATTTTGCCAGTGGAGATTTCACCTCAGAAATACTTTGTGCTGCTTTTGATGCTTGTTTTTTTTATTTATTATTATTATTATTATTATTCGGCACAAAACATCAAATTTATTACATTATACTTTAAGCTGTAATATGTTAAATATGTTAATTTGGATTCCTCAGACAGTACGTTATGCATCACTTAAAAGAAAAAAAAAAGGTAATTTATGCTTCAAAAACCCTGGTCCTCAAAGAAACTATACTAAACTCAGAAGCTCTTAGAGAAAAACACTTTTATCCCACAGTTTTAACTTTTGGACCGAACATGTCGTTGACTCGTGTGTTTGAACGCGCTCTGTGATTGGCTCACCGTCTCTGAGCGGCGTGTCCGGGGGCTGCGGGTGCATCAGGGTGAACGGCAGCTCCACGGAAACGTCGCTGTTTGAAAAATCATTCAAATCCATCATTTACAACATGAGGAAATTCACACACAACGAGGAGGAGGAAGCACTCACCTGGCGGCCAGATCTCCCAGCAACCTGCAACGCATCACAGAGGACATGAGTACACATCAAGTGCACGTGAAGTACACATCAAGTGCACGTGAAGTACACATCAAGTACACATCAAGTGCACGTGAAGTACACATCAAGTGCACGTGAAGTACACATCAAGTACACGTGAAGTGCACGTGAAGTACACATCAAGTGCACGTGAAGTACACATGAAGTGCATATCAAGTGCACGTGAAGTACACATCAAGTGCACATCAAGTGCACGTGAAGTACACATCAAGTACACGTGAAGTGCACATCAAGTACACGTGAAGTACACATCAAGTACACGTGAAGTGCACATCAAGTACACGTGAAGTGCACATCAAGTAAACGTGAAGTACACATCAAGTGCACGTGAAGTGCACATCAAGTGCACGTGAAGTGCACATCAAGTGCACGTGAAGAACACATGAAGTACACATCAAGTGAACGTGAAGTACACATCAAGTGCACGTGAAGTACACATCAAGTGCACATCAAGTACACATCAAGTGCACGTGAAGTACACATGAAGTGCACATCAGGTGCACGTGAAGTACACATCAAGTGCACGTGAAGTGCACATCAAGTGCACGTGAAGTACATATCACGTGCGACGGTGGCGCAGATGGTAGAGCGGGTCGTCTCGTGATCGGAAGGTCGGGGGTTCGAATCCCGCCTCCTGAAGGTGCACATTGTCGTTGTGTCCTTGGGCAAGACACTTCACCCTCCTTGCCTCCAGTGTCTGCGTACACTGGTGTATGAGTGAGTGGCAGGTGGTGGGCCGATGGCGCAGACTGGCTGCCCCAGGGCAGCTGTGGCTGCAACAGCAGCTCACCACCAAGTATGGAGTGAATGAATAATGACGACAGTGTAGCGCTTTGAGAAACTTGGTAATACAGGCTTGTAAAGCGCAATATAAGTGTAAGGCATTATTATTATTATTATATCAAGTACACATCAAGTGCACGTGAAGTACACGTGAAGTGCACGTGAATGTACACATCAAGTGCACGTGAAGTACACATGAAGTACACATCAAGTGCACGTGAAGTACACATGAAGTGCACATCAAGTGCACGTGAATGTACACATCAAGTGCACGTGAAGTACACATGAAGTACACATCAAGTGCACGTGAAGTACACATGAAGTGCACATCAAGTGCACGTGAAGTACACATGAAGTGCACATCAAGTGCACGTGAATGTACACATCAAGTGCACGTGAAGTACACGTCAAGTACACATTAAGTGCACGTGAAGTACACATCAAGTGCACGTGAAGTACACATCTAGTACACGTGAAGTACACATCAAGTACACATCAAGTGCACGTGAAGTACACATCAAGTACACATCAAGTGCACGTGAAGTACACGTCAAGTGCACGTGAAGTACACATCAAGTACACATCAAGTGCACGTGAAGTACACGTCAAGTGCACGTGAAGTACACATCAAGTACACGTCAAGTGCATGTGAAGTACACCTCAAGTACACATCAAGTGCACGTGAAGTACACATCAAGTACACATCAAGTGCACGTGAAGTACACATGAAGTACACATCAAGTGCACGTGAAGTACACATGAAGTACACATCAAGTGCACGTGAAGTACACATGAAGTACACATCAAGTGCACGTGAAGTACACATGAAGTGCACATCAAGTGCACGTGAATGTACACATCAAGTGCACGTGAAGTACACATCAAGTACACATCAAGTACACATGAAGTACACATCAAGTGCACGTGAAGTACACATGAAGTGCACATCAAGTGCACGTGAAGTACACCTCAAGTACACATCAAGTGCACGTGAAGTACACATCAAGTACACATCAAGTGCACGTGAAGTACACATGAAGTACACATCAAGTGCACGTGAAGTACACATGAAGTACACATCAAGTGCACGTGAAGTACACATGAAGTACACATCAAGTGCACGTGAAGTACACATGAAGTACACATCAAGTTCACGTGAAGTACACATGAAGTGCACATCAAGTGCACATGAAGTACATATCAAGTACACGTCAAGTGCACGTGAAGTACACATGAAGTGCTTATCAAGTGCACGTGAAGTACACATGAAGTGCACATCAAGTGCACGTGAAGTACACATGAAGTGCACATCAAGTGCACGTGAAGTACACATCAAGTACACGTGAAGTGCACATCAAGTACACGTGGAGTACACATCAAGTGCACGTGAAGTGCACATCAAGTACACATCAAGTGCACGTGAAGTACACATCAAGTACACGTGAAGTGCACATCAAGTACATGTGAAGTGCACATCAAGTGCACGTGAAGTACATATCAAGTACACATCAAGTGCACGTGAATGTACACATCAAGTGCACGTGAAGTACACATGAAGTACACATCAAGTGCACGTGAAGTACACATGAAGTGCACATCAAGTGCACGTGAATGTACACATCAAGTGCACGTGAAGTACACATGAAGTGCACATCAAGTGCACGTGAATGTACACACCAAGTGCACGTGAAGTACACGTCAAGTACACATTAAGTGCACGTGAAGTACACATCAAGTACACATCAAGTGCACGTGAAGTACACATCAAGTGCACATGAAGTACACATCAAGTACACATCAAGTGCATGTGAAGTACACATCAAGTACACATCAAGTGCACGTGAAGTACACATCAAGTACACATCAAGTGCATGTGAAGTACACATCAAGTGCATGTGAAGTACACATCAAGTACACATCAAGTGCACGTGAAGTACACATCAAGTGCACGTGAAGTACACATGAAGTACACATCAAGTGCACGTGAAGTACACATGAAGTGCACATCAAGTGCACGTGAATGTACACATCAAGTGCACATGAAGTACATATCAAGTACACGTCAAGTGCACGTGAAGTACACATGAAGTGCTTATCAAGTGCACGTGAAGTACACATGAAGTGCACATCAAGTGCACGTGAAGTACACATGAAGTGCACATCAAGTGCACGTGAAGTACACATCAAGTACACGTGAAGTGCACATCAAGTACACGTGAAGTACACATCAAGTGCACGTGAAGTGCACATCAAGTACACATCAAGTGCACGTGAAGTACACATCAAGTACACGTGAAGTGCACATCAAGTACATGTGAAGTACACATCAAGTGCACGTGAAGTGCACATCAAGTGCACGTGAAGTACACATCAAGTACACACCAAGTACACGTGAAGTGCACGTGAAGTACACATCAAGTGCACGTGAAGTACACATCAAGTACACATCAAGTACACGTGAAGTGCACATCAAGTGCACGTGAAGAACACATCAAGTACACATCAAGTACACGTGAAGTACACGTCAAGTACACATCAAGTACACGTGAAGTGCACGTGAAGTACACATCAAGTACACGTGAAGTACACATCAAGTGCACGTGAAGTACATATCAAGTACACATCAAGTACACATGAAGTGCACATGAAGTACACATTAAGTGCACGTGAAGTGCACATCAAGTACACGTGAAGTACACATGAAGTGCACATCAAGTGCACGTGAAGTGCACGTGAAGTACACATCAAGTACACGTGAAGTGCACATCAAAAAACACATCAAGTGCACGTCAAGTACACATAAAGTGCACGTGAAGTACACATCAAGTACACATAAAGTGCACGTGAAGTACACATCAAGTACACACCAAGTGCACGTGAAGTACACATCAAGTGCACGTGAAGTACACATGAAGTGCACATCAAGTGCACGTGAAGTGCACATCAAGTACACATCAAGTGCACGTGAAGTACACATCAAGTACACACCAAGTGCACGTGAAGTACACATCAAGTGCACATCAAGTGCACATGAAGTGCACATCAAGTGCACGTGAAGTGCACATCAAGTACACATCAAGTGCACGTGAAGTACACATCAAGTACACGTGAAGTGCACGTGAAGTACACGTCAAGTGCACGTGAAGTGCACATCAAGTACACGTGAAGTACACATGAAGTGCACATCAAGTACACGTGAAGTGCACATCAAGTACACATCAAGTGCACGTCAAGTACACATCAAGTGCACGTGAAGTACACATCAAGTACACATCAAGTGCACGTGAAGTGCACATCAAGTACACATCAAGTGCACATCAAGTACACATCATGTGCACGTGAAGTGCACATCAAGTACACATCAAGTTCACGTGAAGTACACATCAAGTACACATCAAGTACACGTGAAGTACACATCAAGTGCACGTCAAGTACACATCAAGTGCACGTGAAGTACACATCAAGTGCACGTGAAGTGCACATCAAGTACACATCAAGTGCACATCAAGTACACATCAAGTGCACGTGAAGTGCACATCAAGTACACATCAAGTTCACGTGAAGTACACATCAAGTACACATCAAGTGCACGTGAAGTGCACATCAAGTACACATCAAGTGCACATCAAGTACACATCAAGTGCACGTGAAGTGCACATCAAGTACACATCAAGTTCACGTGAAGTACACATCAAGTTCACATCAAGTGCACATCAAGTACACATCAAGTGCACGTGAAGTGCACATCAAGTACACATCAAGTGCACGTCAAGTAAACATCAAGTGCACGTGAAGTACACATCAAGTACACATCAAGTGCACGTGAAGTACACATCAAGTACACATCAAGTGCACGTGAAGTACACATCAAGTACACGTGAAGTGCACGTGAAGTACACATCAAGTGCACGTGAAGTGCACATCAAGTACACGTGAGGTACACATGAAGTGCACATCAAGTGCACGTGAAGTACACGTGAAGTGCACATCAAGTGCACGTGAAGTGCACATCAAGTACACGTGAAGTACACATGAAGTGCACATAAAGTACACGTGAAGTGCACATCAAGTACACGTGAAGTACACATGAAGTGCACATCAAGTACACGTGAAGTACACGTGAAGTGCACATCAAGTGCACGTGAAGTACACATGAAGTTTACATCTAGTACACATGAAGTACACATGAAGTGCACATCAAGTGCATGTGAAGTACACATGAAGTGCACATCAAGTGCACGTGAAGTACACATCGAGTGCACGTGAAGTACACATCAAGTACACATTAAGTGCACGTGAAGTACACATCAAGTACACATGCACGTGAAGTACACATCAAGTACACATCAAGTGCACGTGAAGTACACATCAAGTACACATCAAGTGCACGTGAAGTACACATCAAGTACACGTGAAGTGCACGTGAAGTACACATCAAGTGCACGTGAAGTGCACATCAAGTACACGTGAGGTACACATGAAGTGCACATCAAGTGCACGTGAAGTACACGTGAAGTGCACATCAAGTGCACGTGAATGTACACACCAAGTGCACGTGAAGTACACGTCAAGTACACATTAAGTGCACGTGAAGTACACATCAAGTACACATCAAGTGCACGTGAAGTACACATCAAGTGCACATGAAGTACACATCAAGTACACATCAAGTGCATGTGAAGTACACATCAAGTACACATCAAGTGCACGTGAAGTACACATCAAGTACACATCAAGTGCATGTGAAGTACACATCAAGTGCATGTGAAGTACACATCAAGTACACATCAAGTGCACGTGAAGTACACATCAAGTGCACGTGAAGTACACATGAAGTACACATCAAGTGCACGTGAAGTACACATGAAGTGCACATCAAGTGCACGTGAATGTACACATCAAGTGCACATGAAGTACATATCAAGTACACGTCAAGTGCACGTGAAGTACACATGAAGTGCTTATCAAGTGCACGTGAAGTACACAAGAAGTGCACATCAAGTGCACGTGAAGTACACATGAAGTGCACATCAAGTGCACGTGAAGTACACATCAAGTACACGTGAAGTGCACATCAAGTACACGTGAAGTACACATCAAGTGCACGTGAAGTGCACATCAAGTACACATCAAGTGCACGTGAAGTACACATCAAGTACACGTGAAGTGCACATCAAGTACATGTGAAGTACACATCAAGTGCACGTGAAGTGCACATCAAGTGCACGTGAAGTACACATCAAGTACACACCAAGTACACGTGAAGTGCACGTGAAGTACACATCAAGTGCACGTGAAGTACACATCAAGTACACATCAAGTACACGTGAAGTGCACATCAAGTGCACGTGAAGAACACATCAAGTACACATCAAGTACACGTGAAGTACACGTCAAGTACACATCAAGTACACGTGAAGTGCACGTGAAGTACACATCAAGTACACGTGAAGTACACATCAAGTGCACGTGAAGTACATATCAAGTACACATCAAGTACACATGAAGTGCACATGAAGTACACATTAAGTGCACGTGAAGTGCACATCAAGTACACGTGAAGTACACATGAAGTGCACATCAAGTGCACGTGAAGTGCACGTGAAGTACACATCAAGTACACGTGAAGTGCACATCAAAAAACACATCAAGTGCACGTCAAGTACACATCAAGTGCACGTGAAGTACACATCAAGTACACATAAAGTGCACGTGAAGTACACATCAAGTACACACCAAGTGCACGTGAAGTACACATCAAGTGCACGTGAAGTACACATGAAGTGCACATCAAGTGCACGTGAAGTGCACATCAAGTACACATCAAGTGCACGTGAAGTACACATCAAGTACACACCAAGTGCACGTGAAGTACACATCAAGTGCACATCAAGTGCACATGAAGTGCACATCAAGTGCACGTGAAGTGCACATCAAGTACACATCAAGTGCACGTGAAGTACACATCAAGTACACGTGAAGTGCACGTGAAGTACACGTCAAGTGCACGTGAAGTGCACATCAAGTACACGTGAAGTACACATGAAGTGCACATCAAGTACACGTGAAGTGCACATCAAGTACACATCAAGTGCACTTTAAGTACACATCAAGTGCACGTGAAGTACACATCAAGTACACATCAAGTGCACGTGAAGTGCACATCAAGTACACATCAAGTGCACATCAAGTAACCATCATGTGCACGTGAAGTGCACATCAAGTACACATCAAGTTCACGTGAAGTACACATCAAGTACACATCAAGTACACGTGAAGTACACATCAAGTGCACGTCAAGTACACATCAAGTGCACGTGAAGTACACATCAAGTGCACGTGAAGTGCACATCAAGTACACATCAAGTGCACATCAAGTACACATCAAGTGCACGTGAAGTGCACATCAAGTACACATCAAGTTCACGTGAAGTACACATCAAGTACACATCAAGTGCACGTGAAGTGCACATCAAGTACACATCAAGTGCACGTCAAGTAAACATCAAGTGCACGTGAAGTACACATCAAGTACACATCAAGTGCACGTGAAGTACACATCAAGTACACATCAAGTGCACGTGAAGTACACATCAAGTACACGTGAAGTGCACGTGAAGTACACATCAAGTGCACGTGAAGTGCACATCAAGTACACGTGAGGTACACATGAAGTGCACATCAAGTGCACGTGAAGTACACGTGAAGTGCACATCAAGTGCACGTGAAGTGCACATCAAGTACACGTGAAGTACACATGAAGTGCACATAAAGTACACGTGAAGTGCACATCAAGTACACGTGAAGTACACATGAAGTGCACATCAAGTACACGTGAAGTACACGTGAAGTGCACATCAAGTGCACGTGAAGTACACATGAAGTTTACATCTAGTACACATGAAGTACACATGAAGTGCACATCAAGTGCATGTGAAGTACACATGAAGTGCACATCAAGTGCACGTGAAGTACACATCGAGTGCACGTGAAGTACACATCAAGTACACATTAAGTGCACGTGAAGTACACATCAAGTACACATGCACGTGAAGTACACATCAAGTACACATCAAGTGCACGTGAAGTACACATCAAGTACACATCAAGTGCACGTGAAGTACACATCAAGTACACATCAAGTGCACGTGAAGTACACATCAAGTACACGTGAAGTGCACGTGAAGTACACATCAAGTGCACGTGAAGTGCACATCAAGTACACGTGAGGTACACATGAAGTGCACATCAAGTGCACGTGAAGTACACGTGAAGTGCACATCAAGTGCACGTGAAGTGCACATCAAGTACACGTGAAGTACACATGAAGTGCACATAAAGTACACGTGAAGTGCACATCAAGTACACGTGAAGTACACATGAAGTGCACATCAAGTACACGTGAAGTACACGTGAAGTGCACATCAAGTGCACGTGAAGTACACATGAAGTTTACATCTAGTACACATGAAGTACACATGAAGTGCACATCAAGTGCATGTGAAGTACACATGAAGTGCACATCAAGTGCACGTGAAGTACACATCGAGTGCACGTGAAGTACACATCAAGTACACATTAAGTGCACGTGAAGTACACATCAAGTACACATGCACGTGAAGTACACATCAAGTACACATCAAGTGCACGTGAAGTACACATCAAGTACACGTGAAGTGCACATCAAGTACATGTGAAGTACACATCAAGTGCACGTGAAGTGCACATCAAGTGCACGTGAAGTACACATCAAGTACACACCAAGTACACGTGAAGTGCACGTGAAGTACACATCAAGTGCACGTGAAGTACACATCAAGTACACATCAAGTACACGTGAAGTGCACATCAAGTGCACGTGAAGAACACATCAAGTACACATCAAGTACACGTGAAGTACACGTCAAGTACACATCAAGTACACGTGAAGTGCACGTGAAGTACACATCAAGTACACGTGAAGTACACATCAAGTGCACGTGAAGTACATATCAAGTACACATCAAGTACACATGAAGTGCACATGAAGTACACATTAAGTGCACGTGAAGTGCACATCAAGTACACGTGAAGTACACATGAAGTGCACATCAAGTGCACGTGAAGTGCACGTGAAGTACACATCAAGTACACGTGAAGTGCACATCAAAAAACACATCAAGTGCACGTCAAGTACACATCAAGTGCACGTGAAGTACACATCAAGTACACATAAAGTGCACGTGAAGTACACATCAAGTACACACCAAGTGCACGTGAAGTACACATCAAGTGCACGTGAAGTACACATGAAGTGCACATCAAGTGCACGTGAAGTGCACATCAAGTACACATCAAGTGCACGTGAAGTACACATCAAGTACACACCAAGTGCACGTGAAGTACACATCAAGTGCACATCAAGTGCACATGAAGTGCACATCAAGTGCACGTGAAGTGCACATCAAGTACACATCAAGTGCACGTGAAGTACACATCAAGTACACGTGAAGTGCACGTGAAGTACACGTCAAGTGCACGTGAAGTGCACATCAAGTACACGTGAAGTACACATGAAGTGCACATCAAGTACACGTGAAGTGCACATCAAGTACACATCAAGTGCACGTCAAGTACACATCAAGTGCACGTGAAGTACACATCAAGTACACATCAAGTGCACGTGAAGTGCACATCAAGTACACATCAAGTGCACATCAAGTACACATCATGTGCACGTGAAGTGCACATCAAGTACACATCAAGTTCACGTGAAGTACACATCAAGTACACATCAAGTACACGTGAAGTACACATCAAGTGCACGTCAAGTACACATCAAGTGCACGTGAAGTACACATCAAGTGCACGTGAAGTGCACATCAAGTACACATCAAGTGCACATCAAGTACACATCAAGTGCACGTGAAGTGCACATCAAGTACACATCAAGTTCACGTGAAGTACACATCAAGTACACATCAAGTGCACGTGAAGTGCACATCAAGTACACATCAAGTGCATGTCAAGTAAACATCAAGTGCACGTGAAGTACACATCAAGTACACATCAAGTGCACGTGAAGTACACATCAAGTACACATCAAGTGCACGTGAAGTACACATCAAGTACACGTGAAGTGCACGTGAAGTACACATCAAGTGCACGTGAAGTGCACATCAAGTACACGTGAGGTACACATGAAGTGCACATCAAGTGCACGTGAAGTACACGTGAAGTGCACATCAAGTGCACGTGAAGTGCACATCAAGTACACGTGAAGTACACATGAAGTGCACATAAAGTACACGTGAAGTGCACATCAAGTACACGTGAAGTACACATGAAGTGCACATCAAGTACACGTGAAGTACACGTGAAGTGCACATCAAGTGCACGTGAAGTACACATGAAGTTTACATCTAGTACACATGAAGTACACATGAAGTGCACATCAAGTGCATGTGAAGTACACATGAAGTGCACATCAAGTGCACGTGAAGTACACATCGAGTGCACGTGAAGTACACATCAAGTACACATTAAGTGCACGTGAAGTACACATCAAGTACACATGCACGTGAAGTACACATCAAGTACACATCAAGTGCACGTGAAGTACACATCAAGTACACATCAAGTGCACGTGAAGTACACATTAAGTACACATGAAGTGCACATCAAGTACACATCAAGTGCACGTGAAGTACACATCAAGTACACGTATAGTGCACTTGATGTGCACATCAAGTGAACGTGAAGTACACATTTATTTTATTTATTTATTTATTTATTTGAAAAGGAGGGACAATACATATTAATGAATATTTTCACAAATGTAAATATGCCAGATTATAGCCTATAGCCTTAGGCTAATTTCCATCTGCAGACCCCCTGGCAAGTTGACGTTAAGCATAAGTTAGTAAAAAACATACAGAGATACTAAATACAAACTATGTACAGAGAGACAAGGACGAGGACAGTGATCACTTCTTAGAACTAACAATAGCAAGAGTGGACAGCAAAGGACAATAGAGAAAACAGTAATGGAAAGACATCAAGTGTATTGCACAAACACCAATATTGCACATGCCCTGACAGACCTGATAATTCACTGACCCATATTGCACCATTCTATATTGCACTGACCCATATTGCACCATTCTATATTGCACTGACCCACATTACACTAACCCCTATTGCATAACCCATATTATACTGACTCTTATTGCACAACCCGTATTACACTATAATTGTATCCCTTTTTGTAATACACTAACTAACATGATTAACTAAAAATGATCACATGTTTGTGTGTCCCTCAGCCACACTTTTAAATGACTCCTAAAGGTAGGGAGACTTGTGCTTTCCCTCACTGACAGTGAAACTATTCCAGAAGCTCACTCCCTGATATGAAACTATTCCAGAAGCTCACTCCCTGATATGAAACTATTCCAGAAGCTCACTCCCTGATATGAAACTATTCCAGAAGCTCACTCCCTGATATGAAACTATTCCAGAAGCTCACTCCCTGATATGAAACTATTCCAGAAGCTCACTCCCTGATATGAAACTATTCCAGAAGCTCACTCCCTGATAAGAAACTATTCCAGAAGCTCACTCCCTGATATGAAACTATTCCAGAAGCTCACTCCCTGATATGACAGGACATTCTGTGAAAAGCTGGTCCGCCTAAATGCCAATTCACAATCACCTCTCACAGTGGCTCGAGTCACTCGAGACCCGGCACTGCTAGACTTTTGTTTAATAAACTCACTCAATGGTGGAGGCGCTAGACCATGTATGACCTTGTAGATTAGACAGGCTGATTTATATAATTTAAAATTAGTGAGGTTTAGGGTTAGGGTTAGGGTTTCTTGTCTAATATTTTCAATGCTCTTTTGTAGCATACTTCGATTGGCCCGATAGCAGCATAACTCGTATAGGACCAACTTGTGATGCAATACTCAATATGAGCCAGTATCATAGAGTGCAGGAATGTAATCGCTGCTGTATCCATTAATGATGTTCAAATATGTCTAAAGTTCTGTATATTAACATTTACAGTTTTCACTACTTTTTTAACGTGTTTTTTGAAGGATAGTTTCGAGTCTATTAGCACTCCCAGATACTTAAAATCCTCAACATTAGTTAATTCTTGTCCATCCAAGCAAACTTTTACTGCGGCAGCTGTTGTTTTAGGTTTACTAAAAAAACATTGATACAGTCTTTTTAACATTAAGGCACAGGCATGAATCATTCAGCAATTTCTGTAGGTCATTTAAGGCCATTGAGAGCTGATGGGCTGCATTATCAGCATACATAATCGTGTCCACGTTTTTACACACGTTGGGCAAGTTAATTACATGAAGTGAAAATAGCAGGGGACCTAAAATTGATCCCTGGGGTACACCCTGTGTATAGTGAAGATAGGGTGACTTACTATTCTTTATTTGCACACATTGTTTTCTATCTGATAGGTAAGACTGTATCCATTTAACAGTTTGATTGCTAAGATTAAATGTTGATAGTCTAGACAAGAGCTTAGGGTGATTCACAGTATCAAACGCACACTTAAAGTCAATAAAAACAGCCGTAACATAACTGTTTTTGTCTAAATAAGACTTCACCTTCTCAACAAAAACACAGACAGCTGTTTCAATTGAGTGAAGAGATCGAAATCCGAATTGCATAGGAGGCAGACCTGGATTAGAATCATTAAGATGTTCGATAATAGAGTTAGCAACCCACTTTTCTGCTATTTTTGCTATTGATTCTAAAGTGAATAACGAGACTTGCTTGAACAGCAGATTTAACATGTTTGTGCTTTTATTTTCCATTCTGTTTATTTCGCTGAAGCAAAGGAGCAGCTTTGTGTTTGCATCCTGAGCAAGCGGCGGCTATTTCTAAACATTTGGCCAAACTTTACAGAGAATGCAGTTCATTCCTTGACTTGGACATTTACAGAGAAGGATTATCTCCAAGATGTTTTATATTCTACGGATTGGCAGATTGATGGATCCCCAAAGGTCTCACTCTGTTGACTTCAATTGTTTTTTGGGTGGATGCAGCTATCGGTGAGTTTATGCTGTGTTTGTGCCATGTACGTTGGCGTTAAAAATGTCAGCGGTAAACCGTGGCTTCTAAAATTCTTACGGTTAAACCTACCACATCCTTTTATAATTGTGGTAATCGTAAAACTGGTTAATCTTGACATCCCTAATAGACATGAAGTACACATGAAGTACACGGTGTAACCAGGTCTAAAATCTACTAATTCGTAGCATTGTTTTTTCCAATGTACTCTCCGGTCCCTTAATGCACCATGTCATATGACGTTTCACATGTTTTACCCAATCACAGTAGTGGTGTTTGTACTGACCCTCCTCTGGACACAATGAGCTTGACTTTGACTCTGTACGACACGATGATTCCTAGGATTTCTTTGTTGGCCCCGTCTCGCAATCTGTAACAGAAACTCAAATAAATCAAACCACTCTTTACTGTGAGGAAGAGGTGTCGCCCCCTGCAGGCCAGTGGAGAGTTACACTATGTTCTCAGTGATGTGGCCGTTCGGACTTTTGTGACGTTCTTTCCCTCAGCTCTGCTTTTGCTAATTGCACATGTGTAATTTATTCCATCCATCCATCCATTTTCTTCCACTTGTCCGTTGCCGGGTCATGGGGGCAGCCGTCCGAGCTGCCCAAATCACACTGCACCTGCCCCTTATGGCTCCTCCTGCAGGTGGTGGGTCCACAGAAGGACGGCCTCATGGTTCTAACCGGGCCTGTTGGTCTCTCATAAGGGGCTTCTGAACCGCTCTTTGTCTGACCCGTCACCTAGGACCTGTTTGCCCTGGGAGACCCTACCAGGGGCACGAAGCCCACAACAACAGAGCTCCTTGGCTCATTCGGGCGCTCAGACCCTTCCACCACGTTAAGGTGGCAGTTCCAGGAGGGGATGTGTATAATTTATATGTTTTTCTATTTTGTGTTGAAATTGTGTTTTATTACATTGCACTTATGGAAAGCACTTTGGTTCAGCGGGTGCTGTTGTAAAGCGCTATACAAATAAAGATTGATTGATTGATTGATTGCCCTTAATCCAGGGCGGGGTCTACTTTGACTAGTCTCTCACTAGCGTCACTACAGCCACAGAACCGTTGGGCTTTCACTGGGCCTCCGGTAGACAAATTAGCAGTAGTACTCACAGTGTACTGGAGGCCAGGTTTGTGTCTTCGTGCTTGAGTTTCCCATCCAGAGCGAGGCCTCGTTTCTCGCGGTTATTGGCCAGAAACGGAGTCAGAGTGAACACTTTACAGAAGGTGGAGCTGGGGGTCACAACGTCACTGAATACACAGAAAGTACACATGAAGTACACAAGAAGTACACACAGGAAGTACACACAGGATGTAAACAGGAAGTACACACAGGACTCACTCTGTTTCCTCCGACGCTACGGGACATTTGTACTGAGCCGTGTTGAACAGACAGATGTCGGCAAACTGTCGCACTGCAACAAGAGGAACAGAGCCATGTTTTGACCCGGTTTAGACCAGGTTTAGGTGGAGTACTGTTAAGGGCCTATCTCACCGTCGTGGAGACTGGTTGGATACTCGAGTTATGTATTGTGGTGGATATATATATTTCTGACCTGTTCAATCAGCGCTTAATTGATGTATTGGAAATGTAAGTCTTCTTAGTATAGCTGTCATTTATTTAATGCTTTGATGTGTTTTTTGGGGGTGCCTCGCCTTTAGCCAGACTAAAACGCGGGCATTTTTATTTTCATCAGCCATGATGTGATAAATGCCTTTTATATTTTTTACATTATATTTTTCTACACAACGCTGTGCCTTGGATTTTGTTCATTTTGGGAACAGCTACAATAAATAAACCTTACACATTAGAAAAAACCTCTTTCTGCAGTCTTAAGAAACACCCCCATTTTCCAATCGAGCACATGCGAGTGGGAGACATTTTAACGCATGGACCCACACAGCGCTCCTTCGTTCTTTTTCTTCAGCCACTAGTTGGAGACTAGATGGAGACTCGAGTTGCCGCTGATAACGGAGATGTCTCAGAGACATCCCCTGGAGATAAGGCAAGTCTCCAAGTAGTTTCTGTGTCTCGGACACATTGCAGGGACGTCCAGAAACATCTCAGGGGTTGAAGAAAACAAATATTGTTCGCAACGTTGCCACAACTGCCTGAGACTGTGCTCTAATGGAGACCCTGCAGAGTTTCTGCCGAATTCGTTTGTTTTCACTGAGACCTGGACACTCGCCGTTTCTCCAGGAGACGTCTCAAAGGCATCTCTGTTACCAGTGGCAACTCGAGTCTCCAACTAGTCTCCCCTAACACTTTGCTGCTTGGATTAATTGTACGCTCACAGAGACATTAATCCAAGCTGCAGAGAGTCCTGGTTCAGGCCTGACCTGAGATCTTCATCCGCCGGACCGTCTTGTTTGTGTTGTTGGTTACGTGGACGTTCACTGAGATCGGCTCTCCGTGATAATACACCTGCAACACACAGTTCAAAGTTAGGGAGACCCTAAGGGGGAAAAGGCTGGGAGGGGAGGAGCCTCAGAGGGAGAGGAGCCTAGGGCACACCTGTTTGTCCAGTGACGCCTCCAGGTGCAGAGGTTTGTCCGACATCAGAAACAGCCGTGTGGTTTCAGCCGAGGGCTGAGGGCCGGATTTCTCTGGAGCGAACTGGACCTTCCTGATCACCAGCCGGACTGAGTTCCTGTGACGGGCAGATGAGGGTCAGAGTTCACTGCAGTATAGCCACTCCCCGTTTTTCCCCAACCCCTCCATCTGACCTTTCGCCAAGCCCCGCCCCCCTTAGTTACTTTTGCTTTGCAAGGACAGTGACGTCGCCCGGTATGGCCGGGGCCCCACCCTGGAGCCAGGCCTGGGGTTGGGGCTTGAAAGCGAGCATCTAGTGGTCGGGCCTCTGCCCACGGGGCTCGGCCAGGCACAGCCCGAAAGGACGACGTGGGCCCGCCCTCCTGTGGACCCACCACCCGCAGAGGGATCCGTAGGGGTCGGGTGCAGAGAGGACTGGGTGGCAGTCGAAGGCAGGTGCCTCGACGACCTGGTCCGCGTGCGCAGCTTCTGGCGTTCGGGACATGGAACGTCACCTCGCTGGGGGGGGGGGGGGGAGCCTGAGCTCGTGCTGGAGGTTGAGAGATACCGGCTAGATTGCTCAGTGGATAGACTGAAGGAGCTCCGTGGATAGACTGAAGGAGCTCAGTGGATAGACTGAAGGAGCTCAATGGATAGACTGAAGGAGCTCCGTGGATAGACGGAAGTAGCTCAGTGGATAGACTGAAGAAGCTCCGTGGATAGACTAAAATAGCTCAGTGGATAGACTGAAGTAGCTCCGTGAACAGACGGAAGTAGCTCAGTGGATAGACTGAAGAAGCTCAGTGGATAGACTGAAGTAGCTCCGTGAACAGACGGAAGTAGCTCAGTGGATAAACTGAAGAAGCTCAGTGGATAGACTGAAGGAGTTCCGTGGATTGACTGAAGGAGCTCAGTGAACAGACTGAAGGAGCTCCGTGGATAGACTGAAGTAGTTCAGTGGATAGACTGAAGGAGCTCAGTGGATAGACTGAAGGAGCTCCGTGGATAGACTGAAGGAGCTCAGTGAACAGACTGAAGGAGCTCAGTGGATAGACTGAAGCAGCTCAGTGGATAGACTGAAGGAGCTCAGTGAACAGACTGAAGGAGTTCCGTGGATAGACTGAAGTAGTTCAGTGGATAGACTGAAGGAGCTCAGTGGATAGACTGAAGGAGCTCAATGGATAGACTGAAGGAGCTCCGTGGATAGACGGAAGTAGCTCAGTGGATAGACTGAAGAAGCTCCGTGGATAGACTAAAATAGCTCAGTGGATAGACTGAAGTAGCTCCGTGAACAGACGGAAGTAGCTCAGTGGATAGACTGAAGAAGCTCAGTGGATAGACTGAAGTAGCTCCGTGAACAGACGGAAGTAGCTCAGTGGATAGACTGAAGAAGCTCAGTGGATAGACTGAAGGAGTTCCGTGGATTGACTGAAGGAGCTCAGTGGATAGACTGAAGGAGCTCAGTGAACAGACTGAAGGAGCTCCGTGGATAGACTGAAGTAGTTCAGTGGATAGACTGAAGAAGCTCAGTGGATAGACTGAAGCAGCTCAGTGGATAGACTGAAGGAGCTCAGTGAACAGACTGAAGGAGCTCCGTGGATAGACTGAAGTAGTTCAGTGGATAGACTGAAGGAGCTCAGTGGATAGACTGAAGGAGCT
This sequence comes from Proterorhinus semilunaris, assembly GCA_021464625.1. Classification (NCBI taxonomy): domain Eukaryota; kingdom Metazoa; phylum Chordata; class Actinopteri; order Gobiiformes; family Gobiidae; genus Proterorhinus; species Proterorhinus semilunaris. Next base: position 37,995,965 of record CM038354.1, on the reverse strand, counting down.
CCGTGGATAGACTGAAGGAGCTCAGTGAACAGACTGAAGGAGCTCCGTGGATAGACTGAAGCAGCTCAGTGGATAGACTGAAGGAGCTCAGTGGATAGACTGAAGGAGCTCCGTGGATAAACTGAAGTTGCTCAGTGGATAGACTGAAGAAGTTCCGTCGATTGACTGAGGAGCTCAGCTCGCTAAACTCTGTGTCATTCACGTCAGGTTGGAGGCAGTTCGATACTTTATAAAATGGTTGACTCTAGCAATGCTTCGTATGTGCAAAACTGATCATAAAGTCAATCAGGATACATAACCCAGTGCACTGAGCATAAGATTCTTTCATTAGTAATGACACATGTAGTAGCCTACTAGGCCTACACTAAATAATTCCACGAAACTGCGAAAGATGATTCCAACCCCCTCTCACGAGGCTGGATTACTGTAACTGACTTTTTACTGTGATCACCTCCAAAAACATTGCAATACCTTCAGAACAGCGCCGCTAGAATCCTAATGCAAGTATGAGCACATCGCTCCAATTCTATATTCCCTCCATTGGCTCCCAGTTCCCTTCCGTATTCATTACACAACTCCACCTCCACCTGCACCCTGAGATCATCCAGAAACCGGCTTCTCCAGGTCCCTTTCACGAAGCTCAGAACCATGGGGAATAGAGCCTTTTGTTCAGTTGCAGAGTCTGGACTCATTTAAAGCTGAACTAAACACATGTTTATGTAGGAAAGCTTTTAAGTGTCAGTCTGGTGTAGTTTTATTGTGTTTTTAAATGTAGCACTTTGAGATTTCTTCAAATGAAAAGTCCATCCATCCATCTTCTTCCACTTGTCCGTGTCCAGCTGCTCCCGGGTTGTGGGGGCAGCTGTTTGAGCTGCACCAGCCCCTATAGCGCCCCCTGCAGGTGGTGGGTCCACAGAAGGACGGCCTCATGGTTCTAACCGGGCCTGTTGGTCTCTCATAAGGGGCTTCTGAACCGCTCTTTGTCTGACCCGTCACCTAGGACCTGTTTGCCCTGGGAGACCCTACCAGGGGCACGAAGCCCCCGACAACAGAGCTCCAGGATCATTCAGGCTCAAACCCCCCACCACGTTAGGGTAGAGGCTCCAGGAGGGGGAGTGAAAAGTGCATTATAAATTAAATCTAGTATTATTATTATTACAACACTTCCCTGCCTCCGTGTGTGTACCGTACCGTTTGTGGATCTTCTCGTCCTGGTTTTCGGCACAAAACGCCTTGACCTCGAAGTCCACACCACAGGCCTGAAACAAACGAACTCACGTCAGCCTCAGACCGGGACGGACAGGAGAGATATGAGTGGAATATCACTTATGAATGTCACCGGTACGACTGACCTCACCAACTCCTCTCACTCTAAACCCTGGAGACGGACTCCAAGGGCGAGGACACTTGACTCCATTTTCAGATGAGTGTTTTTGTCTTCATTTTGATCCTTTTTAATAATTCCTGTTTTTGTTATTTTATACATAGGGCCAATATTGGACTTTAGGAGCATTTCTAGCTCAAAGTAAAATAAAATGAATAAATTACACTGGTCATTGTTTCACTGTTTCCATGTTTGAGGAACTCACACTGTTATAAAACAACTTGATTGATTGATGTAGAAAGATGTAATAAAGTAGATATAATCAGTAAGAGTACCTTTCCCGTGTCCTCGGGGCCCGGCTGCAGAGTCACTGAACACGGCAGATTCAGAGGCACCTGAGAACCAGAAGGAATCAACATTAACTCCTGTATCAGATGCCCTCCCATACCCATGTGGAGGGAGTACCCGTGTGGAGGGAATAACCGTGTGGGGAAGTACCACATGGAGGGAATAAGAAGATCTATATTTATATAGCACCTTTCACAGACATGGTCACAAAGCGCTTTACATGAGAGCATTTACATTCACTCCATACTCAGAGGTGGTAAACTACGTCAGTAGCTTCAGTTTCCCCTGGGGGAGACGGGGCCTCTGACCACCACCATGCATTCACACACACGGCATTCATCCTGGCCTATTGTACATGCTTTTAGTGCCATGGGAAACCAGAGTACCCGGAGGAAACCTACGTAGACACAGGGAGAACATGCAAACTCCACACAGAAAGGCCCCGTCCAGGTGGGAATCGAACCCGGGACCTTCTAGCTGTGAAGCGAGAGCATAACCGTGTGTGGGAGTACCCATGTGGAGGAAACACCCGTGTGGAGGGAAAAATAACTGTGTGGAGGGAATACCCGTGTGGAGGGTGTGCCTGTACCTGGAAGGTGAAGGGATGCGCGTGTTCTCCCAGTTTCTTCACCAGTCGCTCCTGCAGTCGGCTTAGAGCGCGTGGCGGCTCGTCGGGGTGCTCCTCTGGGTTCTCTTGCGGGGGCTCCTTTTGCTGGTCCTTCTGCTGCTCTTTCTGGTGCTCCTTTGGGGTCTCCTTTGGGTGCTCCTGTAGCTGCTCCTGTGGCAGAGGCGTTATCAACTACAGTCGCAGCTGCATTTACCTAAACATCTGACTGTAGTACTCACCTGTGCCTGCAGGGGGCACTGTGGAAACACCTGGAGACTGGAGACGAACAGATCTTTACGAAACGTCAGCCCCAAGACGTCCAGATCCTCACGACCGTAACGGAACGCACAGGTGAGCGTCACGAAGACTGCAGCGAGAGAAAGTCATCACCTCCTCTCCTCCTGCTGTCCTCTTCCTCTCCTCCTCCTCCTCCTGTCCCCCTCTTCCTCTCCTCCTCCTCCTCCTGTCCCCCTCTTCCTCTCCTCCTCCTCCCCCTCTTCCTCTCCTCCTCTCTTCCTCCTGTCCCCCTCTTCCTCTCCTCCTCCTCTCTTCCTCCTGTCCCCCTCTTCCTCTCTTCCTCCTTCTCTCCTCCACCTCCGCTCCTCCTCCTCTCCTCCTTCCCTCCTCCTTCCCCTCCTCCTCTCCCCCTCTTCCTCTCCTCCTCCTCAACTCCTCCTCTCCTCCTTCCCTCCTCCTTCCCCTCTCCTCCTCCTCAACTCCTCCTCCTCCTCCTCTCTTCCTCCCCTCTCCTCCTCCCCTCCCCCTCCTCCTTGTCACTCCCTCCTCCTCCCCTCCTCCTCTACTCCTCCCCTCCTCCTTCTCACCTCCTCCTCCTCCCCTCCTCCTCCTCCTTCTCCTCCCCTCCTCCTCTCCTCCTCCCCTCCACCTCCCCTCCTCCTTCTCACCTCCTCCTCCTCCCCTCCTCCTCCCCTCCACCTTCCCTCCTCCTCCTCCTCAGCTCCTCTTCTCCTCTTCCCCTCCACCTTCCCTCCTCCTCCTCCTCCCCTCCTCCTCCTGCTCCTCCTCCTCCCCTCCACCTTCCCTACTCCTCCTCCTCCTCTCCTCCTCCCCTCCACCTTCCCTCCTCCTCCTCCCCTCCTCCTCTCCTCTTCCCCTCCCCCTCCTCCTCTCCTCCTCCCCTCCCCCTCCTCCTCTCCTCCTCCTGCTCCTCCTCCTCTCCTCCTCTCCTCCTCCCCTCCACCTCCCCTCCTCCTTCTCACCTCCTCCCCTCCTCCTCCCCTCCACCTTCCCTCCTCCTCCTCCCCTCCAAATCCCCTCCTCCTCCTCCTCCTCCTCCTCCCCTCCTCCCCTCCTCCTCCCCTCCACCTTCCCTCCTCCTCCTCCCCTCCAAATCCCCTCCTCCTCCTCCTCCTCCTCCTCCCCTCCTCCTCTCCTCTTCCCCTCCCCCTCCTCCTCTCCTCCTCCCCTCCCCCTCCTCCTCTCCTCCTCCTGCTCCTCCTCCTCTCCTCCTCTCCTCCTCCCCTCCACCTCCCCTCCTCCTTCTCACCTCCTCCCCTCCTCCTCCCCTCCACCTTCCCTCCTCCTCCTCCCCTCCAAATCCCCTCCTCCTCCTCCTCCTCCTCCTCCCCTCCTCCTCTCCTACTCCCCTCCACCTTCCCTCCTCCTCCTCCTCCCCTCCTCCTCTCCTCCTCCTGCTCCTCCTCCTCTCCTCCTCCCCTCCACCTTCCCTACTCCTCCTCCTCCCCTCCTCCTCTCCTCCTCCTCCTCCCCTCCTCCTCCTCCCCTCCACCTTCCCTACTCCTCCTCCTCCCCTCCTCCTCTCCTCCTCCTCCTCCCCTCCTCCTCCTCCCCTCCACCTTCCCTCCTCCTCCTGCTCCTCCTCCTCCCCTCCACCTTCCCTCCTTACTCACCTTTCCGCTCCTTCAGATATTCGGGGTCAATCAGAACGACTCCGTCTGAAATAAACACATTTTCCAGGAAAAAAAACATATTTCAGGAACTAAAACGTTTACAAATAATTATTTGTTATAATGAGTCGAATTAACGGTTTTATAATTGGCTTATTTTGTAGGGATTTGGAGGGATTTTGGATCTGGTTCCGTTTTTCTATACGTTTCTTAAGCGGTGACGTCACAGCTTTACTTCCGGATCCAGCAGATGTTCGAGAATCTACAAAGAACTCTTTAATAGAAAAATGCTAACGGCGCAGCAGCTACGCTAACCCTGGAGCTACAGACTTTAGTCTTTTAACCGTCGGTGCGGCATTTTTGACTAATGAGTCTGAGAAATAAGTATTTTCAGTAACTCTCCGTCGAGTTTCAGAAATATTGATGGTTTGAGTTTAAAATATTGACTTATTTTCCCGTCTGCGAGGACCCGGAAGAGGAAGTCGTGACATCACACAAACGTATAAACTATGGCGGGGGTTCATGCCGATGGCGACTCACCGACTGGCTCCACGTGGTCCACATGATCCACAAAGTCTCTTTTCCCCAAATACACCGTCAGCTGACCCCCGACAGCCAATCAGAGCAGAGACAGGATTACAGTAACATTCAACAATACATCATCACATCTGCAAAATCTAGGCCTTAGCTTTCAAATCTTGGCTCCAAAATCATGCTTTAACTTTGAAACCTAAAACCTCCGAATTTTTTTGTCTGGAAATTGTTTTAAATGAAGTTAAATGGACGAACAGTAAAGTGTCCTCTCAGTGCGCCCTCCGCTGGCAGCAGGGGGAATAACGGATCGTGAAACACAAACACATTTGCAGCCAACAGCACATTAACAAATCAATGTCACTGACCTTTCCGTTTGGACTCGCCTTTTTGAACACCCTGAAACACAAAAGGTTAAAATGGTCACTGCTGTTCAGACCTTACAGAGTTCAGACCCTGATCAGTCCTTACAGCTGACCAGACCCTGATCAGACCTTACAGCTGACCAGACCCTGATCAGACCAGCTGCCCAGACCCTGATCAGACCTTACAGCGTCCAGACCATGATCAGTCCTTACAGCGTCCAGACCCTGATCTGACCTTACAGCGTCCAGACCCTGATCAGTCCTTACAGCGTCCAGACCCTGATCAGTCCTTACAGCGTCCAGACCCTGATCAGTCCTTACAGCTGCCCAGACCCTGATCAGACCTTACAGCTGACCAGACCCTGATCAGACCTTACAGCTGACCAGACCCTGATCAGACCTTACAGCTGCCCAGACCCTGATCAGACCTTACAGCTGTCCAGACCCTGATCAGTCCTTACAGCGTCCAGACCATGATCAGTCCTTACAGCGTCCAGACCCTGATCTGACCTTACAGCGTCCAGACCCTGATCAGTCCTTACAGCTGTCCAGACCCTGATCAGTCCTTACAGCGTCCAGACCCTGATCAGTCCTTACAGCGTCCAGACCCTGATCAGTCCTTACAGCGTCCAGACCCTGATCAGTCCTTACAGCGTCCAGACCCTGATCAGTCCTTACAGCGTCCAGACCCTGATCAGTCCTTACAGCGTCCAGACCCTGATCAGTCCTTACAGCGTCCAGACCCTGATCAGTCCTTACAGCGTCCAGACCCTGATCAGTCCTTACAGCTGTCCAGACCCTGATCAGTTCTTACAGCGTCCAGACCCTGATCAGTCCTTACAGCGTCCAGACCCTGATCAGTCCTTACAGCGTCCAGACCCTGATCTGACCTTACAGCTGTCCAGACCCTGATCAGTCCTTACAGCGTCCAGACCCTGATCAGACCTTACAGCTGTCCAGACCCTGATCAGTCCTTACAGCGTCCAGACCCTGATCAGTCCTTACAGCGTCCAGACCCTGATCAGTCCTTACAGCGTCCAGACCCTGATCAGACCTTACAGCTGACCAGACCCTGATCAGACCTTACAGCTGCCCAGACCCTGATCAGTCCTTACAGCGTCCAGACCCTGATCAGTCCTTACAGCGTCCAGACCCTGATCAGTCCTTACAGCATCCAGACCCTGATCAGACCTTACAGCTGTCCAGACCCTGATCAGTCCTTACAGCGTCCAGACCCTGATCAGTCCTTACAGCGTCCAGACCCTGATCAGACCTTACAGCGTCCAGACCCTGATCAGTCCTTACAGCGTCCAGACCCTGATCAGTCCTTACAGCGTTCAGACCCTGATCAGACCTAACAGCATCCAGACCCTGATCAGACCTTACAGCTGTCCAGACCCTGATCAGACCTTACAGCGTCCAGACCCTGATCAGTCCTTACAGCGTCCAGACCCTGATCAGACCTTACAGCTGACCAGACCCTGATCAGACCTTACAGCGTCCAGACCCTGATCAGTCCTTACAGCGTCCAGACCCTGATCAGACCTTACAGCGTCCAGACCCTGATCAGACCTTACAGCTGTCCAGACCCTGATCAGTCCTTACAGCGTCCAGACCCTGATCAGTCCTTACAGCGTCCAGACCCTGATCAGACCTTACAGCGTCCAGACCCTGATCAGTCCTTACAGCGTCCAGACCCTGATCAGACCTTACAGCGTCCAGACCCTGATCAGTCCTTACAGCGTCCAGACCCTGATCAGACCTTACAGCGTCCAGACCCTGATCAGACCTTACAGCGTCCAGACCCTGATCAGTCCTTACAGCGTCCAGACCCTGATCAGACCTTACAGCTGACCAGACCCTGATCAGACCTTACAGCGTCCAGACCCTGATCAGTCCTTACAGCGTCCAGACCCTGATCAGACCTTACAGCTGACCAGACCCTGATCAGACCTTACAGCTGCCCAGACCCTGATCAGTCCTTACAGCGTCCAGACCCTGATCAGTCCTTACAGCGTCCAGACCCTGATCAGTCCTTACAGCATCCAGACCCTGATCAGACCTTACAGCATCCAGACCCTGATCAGACCTTACAGCTGTCCAGACCCTGATCAGTCCTTACAGCGTCCAGACCCTGATCAGTCCTTACAGCGTCCAGACCCTGATCAGACCTTACAGCGTCCAGACCCTGATCAGTCCTTACAGCGTCCAGACCCTGATCAGTCCTTACAGCGTCCAGACCCTGATCAGTCCTTACAGCGTCCAGACCCTGATCAGTCCTTACAGCGTCCAGACCCTGATCAGACCTTACAGCGTCCAGACCCTGATCAGTCCTTACAGCGTCCAGACCCTGATCAGTCCTTACAGCGTCCAGACCCTGATCAGTCCTTACAGCGTCCAGACCCTGATCAGTCCTTACAGCGTCCAGACCCTGATCAGACCTTACAGCTGATCAGACCCTGATCAGACCTTACAGCTGCCCAGACCCTGATCAGACCTTACAGCTGTCCAGACCCTGATCAGTCCTTACAGCGTCCAGACCATGATCAGTCCTTACAGCGTCCAGACCCTGATCTGACCTTACAGCGTCCAGACCCTGATCAGTCCTTACAGCGTCCAGACCCTGATCAGACCTTACAGCTGACCAGACCCTGATCAGACCTTACAGCCGTCCAGACCCTGATCAGACCTTACAGCCGTCCAGACCCTGATCAGACCTTACAGCGTCCAGACCCTGATCAGTCCTTACAGCTGACCAGACCCTGATCAGACCTTACAGCGTCCAGACCCTGATCTGACCTTACAGCTGACCAGACCCTGATCAGACCTTACAGCGTCCAGACCCTGATCAGACCTTACAGCGTCCAGACCCTGATCAGACCTTACAGCCGTCCAGACCCTGATCAGTCCTTACAGCTGACCAGACCCTGATCAGACCTTACAGCTGACAAGACCCTGATCAGTCCTTACAGCTGTCCAGACCCCCTGATCAGACCTTATAGCGTTCAGACCCTGATGAGGCCTTACAGCGTCCAGACCCTGATCAGTCCTTACAGCGTCCAGACCCTGATCAGACCTTACAGCGTCCAGACCCTGATCAGACCTTACAGCTGACCAGACCCTGATCAGACCTTACAGCTGACCAGACCCTGATCAGTCCTTACAGCTGTCCAGACCCTGGTCAGACCTTACAGCGTCCAGACCCTGATCAGACCTTATAGCGTTCAGACCCTGATCAGTCCTTACAGCTGTCCAGACCCTGATCAGTCCTTACAGCGTCCAGACCCTGATCAGACCTTACAGCTGTCCAGACCCTGATCAGACCTTACAGCTGTCCAGACCCTGGTCAGACCTTACAGCTGTCCAGACCCTGATCAGACCTTATAGCGTTCAGACCCTGATCAGTCCTTACAGCTGTCCAGACCCTGATCAGTCCTTACAGCGTCCAGACCCTGATCAGACCTTACAGCCGTCCAGACCCTGATCAGTCCTTACAGCTGTCCAGACCCTGATCAGACCTTATAGCGTTCAGACCCTGATCAGGCCTTACAGCTGACCAGACCCTGATCAGTCCTTACAGCTGTCCAGACCCTGATCAGACCTTACAGCTGTACAGACCCTGGTCAGACCTTACAGCGTTCAGACCCTGATCAGTCCCTACAGCTCCAGAATGTTCACACCTTGCCCTAACCATTAAATAGAGGCCACCTGTGTGTGATCTACTCAGTATAATCCCAGCTGTTCTGTGAGGGCCTCAGAGCTATGGTCAGAGTGTGTTGGTCACTAAACAACACCATGAAGGCCAAGGAGCTCACCAGAGAGGTCAGGGATAAAGCTGTGGAGAAGTTTAAAGCAGCGTTAAGTTATACAAAGATTTCCCAAGATCTGAACATCTCACGGAGCACTGTTCAATCCATCATTCGGAAATGGAAAGAGTATAGCACCACTGCGGACTTACCAAGACACGGCCGTCCACCTAACAGACCGAACAAGGAGAGCACTGGTCAGAAATGCAACCAAGTGCCCTAAGATAACTCTGGAGGAGCTGGGACGTCCTGCCGCTGAGCTGGGGGAATCTGTACATGGGACAACTATAAGTCTCTACACAAATCTGGCCTTCATGGACGAGTGGCAGAAGAAAGCCATTATTGAAAGGAGGCCATAAGAAACCCCGTCTGAAGTTTGCTAGAAGTCCTATGGAGGACACAGCTCCATGTGGAAGAAGGTGCTTTGGTCAGATGAGACGTTATGTATGGAGCAAACCTAACACTGCTCCTCGTCCTGAGTGCACCCTCCCCAGGGTCAAATATGGTGGGGGAGCATCATGCTATGGGGCTGCTTTTCCTCAGCGGGGACTGGGAAGATTGTAAGAATAGTTGGGAAGATGGATGGAGCCAAATACAGAGACATTTTGGAGGAAAACCTGCTGGTTCACCTTCCAGCAGGACAATGACCCTAAACACAAACATCTACAATGGAATGGTTTAAAAACAAACATATGAATGTGTTAGAATGGCCCAGTCAAAGTCCTGACCTAAATCCTATTGAAGATCTGTGGAAAGACCTGAAAACTGCTGTTCACAAACGCTCTCCTTCTAATGTGACAGAGCTGGAGTTGTTTTGTAAAGAGGAATGGGCTAAATGTCAGTCTACTCTACATGTGCAAACCTTGTAGAGTCAAACCCCAGAAGACTTGCTGCTGTTATTGCAGCAAAAGGGGGTTCCACAAAGTATTCAGTCATGCTGTATGAATACTTATGCACGCCCCACTTTTAGGTTTTCTATTTTTTGAAAATAACAGAATCATGTATCATTTTGCTTTGACTTCACAGTTGTCTGTTACTTGTGTGTGAACTTTCGGTAAAAAAATCAAAATAAAATCTTTATGTTTAGGGTTGTAAACATGACAAAATGTGCAAAAGTTCAAGGTGTATTAGTACTTTCGCAAGGCACTTATATACACTTGATCATATTGAAATGGAAGGAGTATCAGACCACTGCAGATCTACAAAGACCCGGCCGTCCCTCTAAACTTTCAGCTCATACAAGGAGAAAACTGATCAGAGATGCTGCCAAGAGGCCCATGATCACTCTGGATGAACTGCAGAAATGTCCAGCTGAGGTGGAGACTCTGTCCATAGGACAACAATCAGTCGTATACTGCACAACTCTGGCCTTTATGGAAGAGTGGCAAGAAGAAAGCCATTTCTTAAAGATATCCATAAAAAGTGTTGTTTAAAGTTTGCCACAAGCCACCTGGGAGACACACCAAACATGTGGAAGAAGGTGCTCTGGTCAGATGAAACCAAAAGCAACACAGCTCATCCCCCTGAACACACCATCCCCACTGTCAAACATGGTGGTGGCAGCATCATGGTTTGGGCTTTTCTTCAGCAGGGACAGGGAAGATGGTTCAAACTGATGGGAAGATGGATGGAGCCAAATACAGGACCATTCTGGAAGAAAACCTGATGGAGTCTGCAGAAGACCTGAGACTGGGACGGAGATTTGTCTTCCAACAAGACAATGATCCAAATCATAAAGCAAAATCTACAATAGAGTGGTTCACAAATAAACATCTCCAGGTGTTAGAATGGCCAAGTCAAAGTCCAGACCTGAATCCAATCGAGAATCTGTGGAAAGAACTGAAAACTGCTGTTCACAAACGCTGTCCATCCAACTTCACTGAGCTCCAGCTGTTTTGCAAATATTTCAGTCTCTCAATGTGAAAACTGATAGAGACAAACCCCAAGGACTCACAGCAGTAATCGCAGCAACAGGTGGCGCTACAGAGTATTCACTTAAGGGGGCTGAATAATTTAGCACACCCAATTTTTCAGTTTTTTATTTGTTAAAAATGTTTGAAATATCCAATAAATTTCATTTCACTTCATGATTGTGTCCCACTTGTTGTTGGTTCTTCACAAAAAATTACAGTTTTATATCTTTATGTTTGAGCCTGAAATGTGGCAAAAGGTCGAAAAGTTCAAGGGGGCCGAATACCTTCGCAAGGCACTGTATATATATATATATATATATATATATATATATATATATATATATATATATATAGACCCAACAAAAATATAAACGCAACACCTTTGTTTCTGCTCCATGTTCCATGAGATGGACTTAAAGATCTAAAGTTCATTCCAGACTCACAATATTACCATTTCTCTCAAACATTGTTCACAAATCAGTCCAAATGTGTGATAGTGAGCACTTCTGCTTTGCTGAGATGATCCATCCCACCTCACAGGTGTGCCACATCAAGATGCTGATCTGACATCATGATTAGTGCACAGGTGTACCCTAGACTGCCCACAATAAAAGGCCACCCTGAAATGTGCAGTTTTGTCTCACAGCAAAATGCCACAGATGCCACAAGCATTGAGGGAGCGTGCACTTGGCATGCTGACAGCAGGAATGGAACCAGATCTGTTGCTCGTGCATTGAATGTTCATTTCACCATAAGCGTCTCCAAAGGCGTTTCAGAGAATATGGCAGAACATCCAACCGGCCTCACAACCCCAGACCACGTGTAACCACACCAGCCCAGGACCTCCACATCCAGCAGGTTCACCTCCAAGATCGTCTGAGACCAGCCACTCAGACAGCTGCTGAAACTATTGGTTTGCATAACCAAACAATCTCTGCACAAACTGTCAGAAACCGTCTCAGGGAAGCTCAACTACTCGTCGTCCTCATCGGGGTCTTGACCTGACTCCAGCTCGTGGTCCTCATCGGGGTCTTGACCTGACTCCAGCTCGTCGTCCTCATCGGGGTCTTGACCTGACTCCAGCTCGTCGTCCTCATCGGGGTCTTGATCTGACTCCAGCTCGTCGTCCTCATCGGGGTCTTGATCTGACTCCAGCTCGTGGTCCTCATCGGGGTCTTGACCTGACTCCAGCTCGTCGTCCTCATCGGGGTCTTGATCTGACTCCAGCTCGTGGTCCTCATCGGGGTCTTGACCTGACTCCAGCTCGTCGTCCTCATCGGGGTCTTGACCTGACTCCAGCTCCTCGTCCTCATCGGGGTCGTGACCTGACTCCAGCTCGTCGTCCTCATCGGGGTCTTGACCTGACTCCAGCTCGTCGTCCTCATCGGGGTCTTGACCTGACTCCAGCTCTGGCACGTTGGAGAGGTGTTCTCTTCACGGATGAATCTCGGTTTCCATTGTTCAGGGCAGATGGCAGACAGCGTGTGAGGCGTCGTGTGGGTGAGCGCTTTGCTGAGGTCCATGTTGTGGGTGGAGTGGCCCATGGTGGTGGGGGGGTTATGGTATGGGCGGGCATCTGTTATGGACGAAGAACATAGGTGCATTTTATTGATGGCATTTTGAATGCACAGAGATACCGTGAGGAGATCCTGAGGCCCATTGTTGTGCCATACATCCATGAACATCACCTCATGTTTCAGTAGATCATGCACGGCTCCATGTTGCAAGGATCTGTACACAATTCTTGGAAGATGAAAATGTCCCAGTTCTTGCATGGCCAGCATACTCACCGGACATGTCCCCCATTGAGCATGTTTGGGATGAGCTTGACCGGCGAATACGACAGCGTGTACCATTGAAGAGGAGTGGACCAACATTCCACAGGCCACCATGGACAATCTGATAAACTCTATGAAGAAGATGTGTTGCTCTGCATGAGGCAGATGGTCACACCAGATACTGACGGGTTCTGAGTCCCCAGACCCCCAATAAAGCAAAACACTGCACATTTCAGGGTGGCCTTTTATTGTGGGCAGTATAAGGTACACCTGTGCACTAATCATGATGTCAGATCAGCATCTTGATGTGGCACACCTGTGAGGTGGGATGGATCATCTCACTATCACACATTTAGACTGATTTGTGAACAATGTTTGAGAGAAATGGTAATATTGTGGATCTGGAATGAAGTTTAGATCTTTAAGTCCATCTCATGAAACATGGAGCAGAAACAAAGGTGTTTATATTTTTGATGAGTGTATATGTATATATATAATGGATGTATGATGCGGGGCGTATTTTTTTAAATGTTGAAACGATTGACATTGTGGAGGAGACATGTTCTCAAATGGCATATTCCGTTCAATAACAGAAAATCACGAACTATTGATAATATTAACCCTCATGTTCCATTAGCAACATTTCAATGCCACTTTTTCCAATGCTGTAAAAAACATTGTGGATTAAACCTTTTCAAACTTTTTTCACATAATTATGTTATTCCATTTCAGTTCTGCACAAAACTACTAATGTTTGAAAATATCTAAATATTTAACCATTTTATAGCCAATTTATTCTGATTCTGATTACTCATTTTCTGATTTACATTTTAAAACACCGTTGGGTCACAGATTTAAAATGTTCTCCCCAAAGGTCACAATCTGCTTTGTCGCTGACGAAGCCTTTTGGATGAGAGGCGAAACGTTCGAAGACTTCAACTACTGAGTACAGAAGATGAATCAAGTACCTTCATTGAAGATGGACAACTCCTGTACGACTGAGAGCTTACACAGACATCGTTCTCCCCAATGTTCCGTTACTTCCGTCATAAACTCAATTTCAATCCTAGAATTATGAGTCACGTTTGTAAAGTGCCGTAGAGACAGATCTCACCTTTGTCCTCGTTGCCGCGGCGATCCATCAACGTTTAAATGAATTATGTTTTTTACGATACGTTTCCTGTTTCACTAATGGACATAAATTTATAATGAGCCATGGCCACTTTACAGGGTATGAACATGATGTCCCTCTGTATTAGAGGATATGCAGAGTTAAAATCTTGTTTATGTCTTTAACCGAGCGCATTTTGTCCAGTTCAGTTTTACCCAAACCCATGAGTTTACAGCCTATGGGCCAGAGTAACACCTGATTTGAACGCTAAGGCCTACAGATCTGATCAAACCTTTTTTGTTGCATTGTTGTCAAATTTTGCCGCATTTTTGTTGCTTTTTTATCAACTTTTTAGTTGTGTTTTTGTCGCTTTGAAAAAAAAAGGGTTATTGTTGCTTTTGTCACTTTGTTGTTGTACTTTCATCCTTGTTTTATTTCAGGAAGCTTTTCCAAAAATGTGCTCGGGTCTTTTGTTCCTTCATTGTGTTTACTTTGAGAATATTACAACGTGTTTTGTTTCTCATCTTTTCTCACAAGTACATTTTTACTCTTGAGCAACTCTAACCCTCTCTGTGTGTGAGGTAATAGTTTTAATTACCATGGTTACCATGGAACAGGTTCACAACTAGGATTTGGTTTTCCGTAAAATCATAACACATAACAATAAACTGTAAAAACTTAAAACTATTAAATCTAATCTATGATAAAGACAAGAAACAACAGCTGTGCAGGTGCATTAAAGGAATAGGCCACCATTGTGAGAGGGTATGAACATGATGTCACTCCGTGTGAGAGGGTATGAACATGATGTCACTCCGTGTGAGAGGGTATGAACATGATGTCACTCTGTGTGAGAGGGTATGAACATGATGTCACTCCGTGTGAGAGGGTATGAACATGATGTCAGTCTGTGTGAGAGGGTATGAACATGATGTCAGTCTGTGTGAGAGGGTATGAACATGATGTCACTCTGTGTGAGAGGGTATGAACATGATGTCAGTCTGTGTGAGAGGGTATAAACATGATGTCACTCTGTGTGAGAGGGTATGAACATGATGTCACTCTGTGTGAGAGGGTATGAACATGATGTCCCTCTGTGTGAGAGGGTATGAACATGATGTCAGTCTGTGTGAGAGGGTATGAACATGATGTCACTCTGTGAGAGGGTATGAACATGATGTCACTCTGTGTGAGAGGGTATGAACATGATGTCAGTCTGTGTGAGAGGGTATGAACATGATGTCACTCCGTGTGAGAGGGTATGAACATGATGTCACTCTGTGTGAGAGGGTATGAACATGATGTCACTCCGTGTGAGAGGGTATGAACATGATGTCAGTCTGTGTGAGAGGGTATGAACATGATGTCAGTCTGTGTGAGAGGGTATAAACATGATGTCACTCTGTGTGAGAGGGTATGAACATGATGTCACTCTGTGTGAGAGGGTATGAACATGATGTCACTCTGTGTGAGAGGGTATGAACATGATGTCACTCTGTGAGAGGGTATGAACATGATGTCACTCTGTGTGAGAGGGTATGAACATGATGTCACTCTCTGTGTGAGAGGGTATGAACATGATGTCACTCTGTGTGAGAGGGTATGAACATGATGTCACTCTGTGTGAGAGGGTATGAACATGATGTCACTCTGTGTGAGAGGGTATGAACATGATGTCAGTCTGTGTGAGAGGGTATGAACATGATGTCACTCTGTGTGAGAGGGTATGAACATGATGTCACTCTGTGTGAGAGGGTATGAACATGATGTCAGTCTGTGTGAGAGGGTATGAACATGATGTCACTCTGTGTGAGAGGGTATGAACATGATGTCACTCTGTGTGAGAGGGTATGAACATGATGTCAGTCTGTGTGAGAGGGTATGAACATGATGTCACTCTGTGTGAGAGGGTATGAACATGATGTCACTCCGTGTGAGAGGGTATGAACATGATGTCACTCCGTGTGAGAGGGTATGAACATGATGTCACTCTGTGTGAGAGGGTATGAACATGATGTCACTCCGTGTGAGAGGGTATGAACATGATGTCAGTCTGTGTGAGAGGGTATGAACATGATGTCAGTCTGTGTGAGAGGGTATGAACATGATGTCACTCTGTGTGAGAGGGTATGAACATGATGTCAGTCTGTGTGAGAGGGTATAAACATGATGTCACTCTGTGTGAGAGGGTATGAACATGATGTCACTCTGTGTGAGAGGGTATGAACATGATGTCCCTCTGTGTGAGAGGGTATGAACATGATGTCAGTCTGTGTGAGAGGGTATGAACATGATGTCACTCTGTGAGAGGGTATGAACATGATGTCACTCTGTGTGAGAGGGTATGAACATGATGTCAGTCTGTGTGAGAGGGTATGAACATGATGTCACTCCGTGTGAGAGGGTATGAACATGATGTCACTCTGTGTGAGAGGGTATGAACATGATGTCACTCCGTGTGAGAGGGTATGAACATGATGTCAGTCTGTGTGAGAGGGTATGAACATGATGTCAGTCTGTGTGAGAGGGTATAAACATGATGTCACTCTGTGTGAGAGGGTATGAACATGATGTCACTCTGTGTGAGAGGGTATGAACATGATGTCACTCTGTGTGAGAGGGTATGAACATGATGTCACTCTGTGAGAGGGTATGAACATGATGTCACTCTGTGTGAGAGGGTATGAACATGATGTCACTCTCTGTGTGAGAGGGTATGAACATGATGTCACTCTGTGTGAGAGGGTATGAACATGATGTCACTCTGTGTGAGAGGGTATGAACATGATGTCACTCTGTGTGAGAGGGTATGAACATGATGTCAGTCTGTGTGAGAGGGTATGAACATGATGTCACTCTGTGTGAGAGGGTATGAACATGATGTCACTCTGTGTGAGAGGGTATGAACATGATGTCACTCTGTGTGAGAGGGTATGAACATGATGTCACTCTGTGTGAGAGGGTATGAACATGATGTCACTCTGTGTGAGAGGGTATGAACATGATGTCACTCTGTGTGAGAGGGTATGAACATGATGTCAGTCTGTGTGAGAGGGTATGAACATGATGTCACTCTGTGTGAGAGGGTATGAACATGATGTCACTCTGTGTGAGAGGGTATGAACATGATGTCACTCTCTGTGTGAGAGGGTATGAACATGATGTCACTCTGTGTGAGAGGGTATGAACATGATGTCACTCTGTGTGAGAGGGTATGAACATGATGTCACTCTGTGTGAGAGGGTATGAACATGATGTCACTCTCTGTGTGAGAGGGTATGAACATGATGTCACTCTGTGTGAGAGGGTATGAACATGATGTCAGTCTGTGTGAGAGGGTATGAACATGATGTCACTCTGTGTGAGAGGGTATGAACATGATGTCACTCTGTGTGAGAGGGTATGAACATGATGTCACTCTCTGTGTGAGAGGGTATGAACATGATGTCACTCTGTGTGAGAGGGTATGAACATGATGTCAGTCTGTTTGAGAGGGTATGAACATGATGTCACTCTGTGTGAGAGGGTATGAACATGATGTCAGTCTGTGTGAGAGGGTATGAACATGATGTCAGTCTGTGTGAGAGGGTATGAACATGATGTCACTCTGTGTGAGAGGGTATGAACATGATGTCACTCTGTGTGAGAGGGTATGAACATGATGTCACTCTGTGTGAGAGGGTATGAACATGATGTCACTCTGTGTGAGAGGGTATGAACATGATGTCAGTCTGTGTGAGAGGGTATGAACATGATGTCACTCTGTGTGAGAGGGTATGAACATGATGTCAGTCTGTGTGAGAGGGTATGAACATGATGTCAGTCTGTGTGAGAGGGTATGAACATGATGTCAGTCTGTGTGAGAGGGTATGAACATGATGTCACTCTGTGTGAGAGGGTATGAACATGATGTCAGTCTGTGTGAGAGGGTATGAACATGATGTCAGTCTGTGTGAGAGGGTATGAACATGATGTCACTCTGTGTGAGAGGGTATGAACATGATGTCACTCTGTGTGAGAGGGTATGAACATGATGTCACTCTGTGTGAGAGGGTATGAACATGATGTCACTCTGTGTGAGAGGGTATGAACATGATGTCACTCTGTGTGAGAGGGTATGAACATGATTTCACTCTGTGTGAGAGGGTATGAACATGATGTCACTCTGTGTGAGAGGGTATGAACATGATGTCAGTCTGTGTGAGAGGGTATGAACATGATGTCAGTCTGTGTGAGAGGGTATGAACATGATGTCACTCTGTGTGAGAGGGTATGAACATGATGTCAGTCTGTGTGAGAGGGTATCAACATGATGTCAGTCTGTGTGAGAGGGTATGAACATGATGTCACTCTGTGTGAGAGGGTATGAACATGATGTCACTCTGTGTGAGAGGGTATGAACATGATGTCACTCTGTGAGAGGGTATGAACATGATGTCACTCTGTGTGAGAGGGTATGAACATGATGTCAGTCTGTGTGAGAGGGTATGAACATGATGTCACTCTCTGTGTGAGAGGGTATGAACATGATGTCACTCTGTGTGAGAGGGTATGAACATGATGTCACTCTGTGTGAGAGGGTATGAACATGATGTCACTCTGTGTGAGAGGGTATGAACATGATGTCAGTCTGTGTGAGAGGGTATGAACATGATGTCACTCTGTGTGAGAGGGTATGAACATGATGTCACTCTGTGTGAGAGGGTATGAACATGATGTCACTCTGTGTGAGAGGGTATGAACATGATGTCACTCTGTGTGAGAGGGTATGAACATGATGTCACTCTGTGTGAGAGGGTATGAACATGATGTCACTCTGTGTGAGAGGGTATGAACATGATGTCAGTCTGTGTGAGAGGGTATGAACATGATGTCACTCTGTGTGAGAGGGTATGAACATGATGTCACTCTGTGTGAGAGGGTATGAACATGATGTCACTCTCTGTGTGAGAGGGTATGAACATGATGTCACTCTGTGTGAGAGGGTATGAACATGATGTCACTCTGTGTGAGAGGGTATGAACATGATGTCACTCTGTGTGAGAGGGTATGAACATGATGTCACTCTCTGTGTGAGAGGGTATGAACATGATGTCACTCTGTGTGAGAGGGTATGAACATGATGTCAGTCTGTGTGAGAGGGTATGAACATGATGTCACTCTGTGTGAGAGGGTATGAACATGATGTCACTCTGTGTGAGAGGGTATGAACATGATGTCACTCTCTGTGTGAGAGGGTATGAACATGATGTCACTCTGTGTGAGAGGGTATGAACATGATGTCAGTCTGTTTGAGAGGGTATGAACATGATGTCACTCTGTGTGAGAGGGTATGAACATGATGTCAGTCTGTGTGAGAGGGTATGAACATGATGTCAGTCTGTGTGAGAGGGTATGAACATGATGTCACTCTGTGTGAGAGGGTATGAACATGATGTCACTCTGTGTGAGAGGGTATGAACATGATGTCACTCTGTGTGAGAGGGTATGAACATGATGTCACTCTGTGTGAGAGGGTATGAACATGATGTCAGTCTGTGTGAGAGGGTATGAACATGATGTCACTCTGTGTGAGAGGGTATGAACATGATGTCAGTCTGTGTGAGAGGGTATGAACATGATGTCAGTCTGTGTGAGAGGGTATGAACATGATGTCAGTCTGTGTGAGAGGGTATGAACATGATGTCACTCTGTGTGAGAGGGTATGAACATGATGTCAGTCTGTGTGAGAGGGTATGAACATGATGTCAGTCTGTGTGAGAGGGTATGAACATGATGTCACTCTGTGTGAGAGGGTA
The DNA here is from genome assembly GCA_021464625.1 of Proterorhinus semilunaris. Taxonomy (NCBI): domain Eukaryota; kingdom Metazoa; phylum Chordata; class Actinopteri; order Gobiiformes; family Gobiidae; genus Proterorhinus; species Proterorhinus semilunaris. The sequence goes on along the minus strand of CM038354.1, from coordinate 37,976,516 downwards.
TGAACATGATGTCACTCTGTGTGAGAGGGTATGAACATGATGTCACTCTGTGTGAGAGGGTATGAACATGATGTCACTCTGTGTGAGAGGGTATGAACATGATGTCACTCTGTGTGAGAGGGTATGAACATGATTTCACTCTGTGTGAGAGGGTATGAACATGATGTCACTCTGTGTGAGAGGGTATGAACATGATGTCAGTCTGTGTGAGAGGGTATGAACATGATGTCAGTCTGTGTGAGAGGGTATGAACATGATGTCACTCTGTGTGAGAGGGTATGAACATGATGTCAGTCTGTGTGAGAGGGTATCAACATGATGTCAGTCTGTGTGAGAGGGTATGAACATGATGTCACTCCGTGTGAGAGGGTATGAACATGATGTCACTCCGTGTGAGAGGGTATGAACATGTCACTCTGTGTGAGAGGGTATGAACATGATGTCACTCCGTGTGAGAGGGTATGAACATGATGTCAGTCTGTGTGAGAGGGTATGAACATGATGTCAGTCTGTGTGAGAGGGTATGAACATGATGTCACTCTGTGTGAGAGGGTATGAACATGATGTCAGTCTGTGTGAGAGGGTATGAACATGATGTCACTCTGTGTGAGAGGGTATGAACATGATGTCACTCTGTGTGAGAGGGTATGAACATGATGTCACTCTGTGAGAGGGTATGAACATGATGTCACTCTGTGTGAGAGGGTATGAACATGATGTCAGTCTGTGTGAGAGGGTATGAACATGATGTCACTCTCTGTGTGAGAGGGTATGAACATGATGTCACTCTGTGTGAGAGGGTATGAACATGATGTCACTCTGTGTGAGAGGGTATGAACATGATGTCACTCTGTGTGAGAGGGTATGAACATGATGTCAGTCTGTGTGAGAGGGTATGAACATGATGTCACTCTGTGTGAGAGGGTATGAACATGATGTCACTCTGTGTGAGAGGGTATGAACATGATGTCACTCTGTGAGAGGGTATGAACATGATGTCACTCTGTGTGAGAGGGTATGAACATGATGTCACTCTGTGTGAGAGGGTATGAACATGATGTCACTCTGTGTGAGAGGGTATGAACATGATGTCAGTCTGTGTGAGAGGGTATGAACATGATGTCACTCTGTGTGAGAGGGTATGAACATGATGTCACTCTGTGTGAGAGGGTATGAACATGATGTCACTCTCTGTGTGAGAGGGTATGAACATGATGTCACTCTCTGTGTGAGAGGGTATGAACATGATGTCACTCTGTGTGAGAGGGTATGAACATGATGTCACTCTGTGTGAGAGGGTATGAACATGATGTCACTCTCTGTGTGAGAGGGTATGAACATGATGTCACTCTGTGTGAGAGGGTATGAACATGATGTCAGTCTGTGTGAGAGGGTATGAACATGATGTCACTCTGTGTGAGAGGGTATGAACATGATGTCACTCTGTGTGAGAGGGTATGAACATGATGTCACTCTCTGTGTGAGAGGGTATGAACATGATGTCACTCTGTGTG